>JAJIBD010006392.1:0-126738 GCA_021461705.1 Cryptotis parvus | reverse complement strand
GGTGTAGTGACATGGGAAGCCCCAAAGGCCAACTTCCCACTCACTCCCTGTACGAAAGTGAAGCAGGTAAGCAGTGCCACCCACGGGAGACAGTCACCCAGGTCTCTGTTACCATGTCCCCAGCCCCCACCCTGTATGGCATAAAGTTCTGTAAACTTCCCTTGGACTTCTGGGTCCCTTTGCTACCCTTAGGAACTACCCCATGTATGCACTGGTACTCACAGGATCACTGCTGGGCTCTCCTGCAGCCCCCTCTCCCCGACACAGTCTTGCAACAAGGTGGTGCCTCCTGAGCTAGAAACCACTTGCAGACTGTTCCCCTACTCTGGCCCCAAGCACAGGGGCACCCTCCACTGAGGGGTACCTCACCTGATGGAACCCAGGTAAGGCACAGGTTGTTTCCACCTCTGGACACATCTGTCGCCTGAGTTGGGGGTAGCAGAGCCACTGCGTAACCCTTTGGTGATGGATACTGGTTCCCCTTGCATAGAGTGCATGCTGCAGTCTGTGCAACTCTCTGCAGCCCACATTGGCTCTCACTTTAGGACCCAACTCACAATGTAACTGGATCCCAGTTGGAGGTCCCACGGTCACCACACTTCATTCACACCAAACTGCTGCAAGAAAAACTACCTTAATTAACGTGGAGCTCTGGGTTCTGAAGCAGAGAGGCGGGGTTGGGGACTTCAGAGGCTCTGCCCTACAGTTGGAAGGTTTGCGAGCTTCACTAACAAGAGTCTGCAGAGAGTGCTGTCTGGGTCAACATCTGTTTGAGCTACCACCTCTGCCCGCAGTGAGTAGGCACTGCCAGATGCTGCCAGCAGACGCACGAAGGCCAGACACACCCATCTGTAGAGGTGTGGGTAGTGGAACTAGCACTCCAAGCCTGCATCATGCCCAGCTCTGGGGAGGCACTTGGGAAATATGCCGTAGATGACTTCTGCCTTCCATAACTTGCCCCTTTATTCTTTTTAATTTTATTTACCGTTCAGGCTATTTTTAAGTGTGCTCAGGAGTGGTGTTGCTCCGGAGACCATATGTGGTGCTGTGAACGGAACAGGGTTGGCCATGTGCAAGGCACGCCTTCCCCCCTCTCATGATCTTTCTGTGTTGGAAGTCAATTCCATGCAGGTGGGGCAGATCACTAGACTTGTCAAGTGTGTGTGGTGGTGCCCTCACCAAGTCAAGCTTGCACTTGTTTGTGAGATGGGATTGTTCTGGCTTCTTTGAGTGGACCCAAGTCTAAACAAGGATCTTTTTTTTTTTTTTTTTTTTGCTTTTTTGGGTCACACCCAGCAATGCTCAGGGGTTTCGTGACTCTGCACTCAGGAATTACTCCTGGAGGTGCTCGGGGACCATATGGGATGCCGGGATCGAACCCGGACCGCACAGGCCGGCGCGTGCAAGGCAACCGCCCCTACCCGCTGGGCTATCGTTCTGGCCCCTAAACAAGGATCTTTATAAGAGTAGCTGGAGAGATAATACAGTGGGTAGGATATTTGCCTTGCACTTGGGCAAAGTGGTTCAATCCCCTGCACCATATATGGTTGTTGGGGAGCCGCTGGAGTCCCCAACAGTATGAGGACAGAAGTTCTCTTCTCCCTCCGAGGCCGCCAGGGGAATGGATGAAAACTCACGAGTCCGGTGCATCCAAAAAGGCTTTTAATAGTACAAAAGCTTTACCATTGCAATCCAATATAATGAAAGAACTCTAGCTCTGGTCAGAACTTAGACCATACAAGAGAGCCTAAGTCTCCCACCAAAGAAAGGATCTCACCCAAGAGGAGTCCTACCCAAAAGAAGGGGAAAAACAGAAAGAAAAGGGGCCTCAAGTCAGTCCCTTATATATACCAAAGTAATCCTGTGACAGAGTCTTCTGTCAACAAAAAACCCTAAACAGCTTGTAGAAGGGGTGGTGCCACACACCTACCTTTGTTTATAGGTATAAACAAAGGATTATGCCAAGGACTGATCCCATCTTCCAAGATTATCTCTTATGTAAAACACTGGAGAGAGAGAGGGGGCTGATATAAAGTAATACATGGGCTTCATGTAATCTAGATGGTACCCACAAGGTCCTTCTTATTTATTATCTGCACCAGGGTGATTCTGAGTATCTTGTTCTTCATGTACTGAAAGGGTCACACTTACCTGCTTGAGAGCAAATCAGTATGATTCTTCTATAATCTTCCCATATTCTCAACATAGCCAGGGAAGTAGTCTCCTGGTAAATTCTAATTGTCCCATGCTGGGTGCAGTTGGTATAAAGAGGAGCTGTGCCCAATCTAGATACATAAAAGTCTTAGTCAGAAGTTATTCAGAGTCAAGGTGACTTCTGTAACTGCCACACCCTCTATCAGTGTTTACACAGAAGAGAGATCTCATTAGAATGAACCTTCACTTAAAAATACGCAGGGGAAACACCATCCCTACTTTTGTGTTCATAGCAGCATTACTCACAATAGCCAGAATCTGGAAACAACCAGAGTGCCCTAGAATCGATGACTGGATAAAGAAGCTTTGGTACATCTACACAATGGAATACAGTGCAGCTGTTAGGAAAAATGAAGTTATAAAATTTGCCTATAAATGGATGGACATGGAGAAGATTATGTTGAGTGAAATTAGCCAGAAGGAGACAGATACAGAATGACTGCATTTATTTGCATGACATAAATATATATGTACATATTATGATACCAATATCCAAGGTCAAGTGAAACATTGACCTTGTAACAGGAGGTCTTGTCAAAGGCGGAAATTATCACAAACGTGTGGGAGTCAGAGGCTAGGTAAGACAGAAAATGGAACAGTGTGCTAACAATTGTCGAGGGTACTAATACCAACCTAGAACTGAGCATTAAATACAGGCAAAAAGATACACATGACAATCCTTTAATGTATGTTCTGTAATCCATAGTCTGGAAGGGAAGGAAAAGAGAAAGAGAGAGAAAGGAAAAGAAATAAAGAACCTGCCATGGAGGCGGGCTGGGAGAGGGGGAGGGAACCAGGTAGTTGGTGGTGGGAGATGGGCACTGGTGGAGAGATGGGTGCTGGAACACTGTATGACCAAACCCAAATATGAACTTTTTAATTGTATATCTTTGTAATTGTATATCTCACAGTGGTATAATAAAATACCTTAAAAAAAAAAGAATGAACCTTGGCTTAAGAACACGTAAGTAGATTAAGCTGTGAGTGGGGTAAAACAGCAAAGCTCCCAAACTAACTAATCTGTCATCCAACAAATGGTCTCCTGAGCACCACCATGAATGAACCCTGATCACAGAGTCAGGAGTAAACCCTGAGCACCACCCCAAGGTGGTAAAAAAGAGGGGCCAGAGTGACAATACAGCTAGTAATGCATTTGCCTTGCATGCGGATGATCTGGCTTCGATCCCTGACATCCTATATGGTTCCCTGAGCACCGCCAGTTGTAATTCCTGAGTGTAGAGCCAGGAGTAACCCCTGAGCATCACCAGGAGTGACCCAAAAAGCAAAAAAAAAAAAAAAAATTAAAAGGGGGCTGGAGCGATAGTCCAGCGGGTAGGACATATGCCTTGCACACAGCCGCCGACCCATATGGTCCCCAAGCACTGCCAGGAGTAATTCCTGAGTGCAGAGCCAGGAGTAACCCCTGAGCATCGCGGGGTGTGACCCAAAAAGAAAGAAAAAGAAAGAAAGAAAGAAAGAAAGAAAG
This sequence comes from Cryptotis parvus, assembly GCA_021461705.1. NCBI lineage: Eukaryota > Metazoa > Chordata > Mammalia > Eulipotyphla > Soricidae > Cryptotis > Cryptotis parvus. Next base: position 123,038 of record JAJIBD010006392.1, on the reverse strand, counting down.
AAAGAAAGAAAGAAAGAAAGAAAGAAAGAAAGAAAAGAAAGAAAGAAAGAAAGAAAGAAAGAAAGAAAGAAAGAAAAGAAAGAAAGAAAGAGAGAAAGAAAGAAAGAAAGAAAGAAAGAAAGAAAGAAGAAAGAAAGAAAGAAAGAAAGAAAAGAAAGAAAGAAAGAAAGAAAGAAAGAAAGAAAGAAAGAAAGAAAGAAAGAAAGAAAGAAAGAAAGAAAGAAAGAAAGAAAGAAAGAAAGAAAGAAAATAATCTTATCAGAGGTGAACCAAAGAATGAGGGGCTGTGACAACTGAGTCAAGTAGTCAAGTAACAGACACAACAGACATGGGGGTGAATCAGTAGAAACACAAGCCAGTAAGTATCCTTCTTTCTCAAGTTTTCTGACCAAAGGAACAAGTGTTGCTTTATCAAGCTGAAGTTAAACCATGTTCAGTATTTTCCAACACTGTGGGGCTTGGATGTCATGCCAAGTCTCCTGGCTGGGACACAACATGGGGTGTGGTACCAGGAAAGGCACCATGATTCCAGGCCTCACAAGTGAAGGTATTTGAAGGAGTGTCCAATATTTTCACTTTGTAAGCCCACTGGGGCTCCCAGGAGAGCTGCTTGAGAAGGCTGAGCAAATCTCACCTCACTCAACAGCTTCTGTTAGAGACTCAGAGAATCAATTTTGCCACAGGCCAGCCAGCGCCTGGCCAAAGTCTGAGCAGCTCACAGAACTCTCAGTAGACACAGCCCGTGTTCGCTGAGCTTTGTGAGCCCCATTGCCCTGGAGATCTCTGTTTCTTTCTGTTTTTGTGTCCCTTTTCTTTTCAAATGCCAGTGTTGGAAAACGTTCCCTCCCAAAGGCACATGCATCTGAGAAACTGAGTCTATAAACCGAAGTGAACTGGATACTACTCACTGTGAGAAGGCAATCTGGGTGCAGTCGTGGCGTATTTGCTCCTTTCCTCCAGATATTTCAATTTGTCACTGGGGGCTGGGCTGGGGTGGGTGTGGGTAATGTATTTTAGAGAGGCAGTGTCGGGAGGCTGGGAGATGGGCTAAGATGCCTCTACAGCAGTAATGGGGGCCCTCAGGGATATACCCAGTGTTTGCAGTAAGGTCTTGCAGGGTTGGGATGACTCTGGGATGCTGTAGTTGCCTGATATGTGCCCCCTTTGGGAGTCATCTTCAGTCCATAAGCCACAGGGATTGTGTGTTTGATTTGGGACCACGCTCCCAGGAAGCTATTCCCAGCATGCATGGTACTCAGGGCTCCCTCCTGGATCGCCCCTATGGTGCTCTAGGGGCCACAACAGAACTGGGGTTCCGCCTGGCAAGCATATGCTCCAGCCCTCTGAGCCATCACCCTGACCCCTAATTGCATTTACAAAACACGTGTTGCTAATATATGCGCCAGGAGCTAAATTCCAACTTGCAGGCATACATAGGTTTATAATTAAAGTCACTTTCAGCTTATAAAAACTATTAAGTTAAAATCTGATCACCTTGTCTTAAAAAGAAGCTGAGAAACCTAATTCTTTGTTCCTAATTCCATGTTGGCCAAAGGAGCATAACTCTTCGGTTTTTATGGTGTAACTAGGAGCCACTCAGTTTCTATGTCTTCTAGGAGGAGGAAGAATGAGCTAGCATTCTGTCAAGGGGACACAGAGGGGCAAGGAGAACAGAAATTCATGCAACTGGGATTGAATAAAGCAGTACAGGGGTTCAGGCACTTGGCCAGAGAGTAGCCAACACTGCTTCAATCCCCAGTACTACTAGGAGCAGTCTGTGTGCACTGCTGGGTGTCATGCAATAAATAAGTAAAATGTACTCAGTGGCTGTAACACGTTTGTAGACATGAGGGTGGTTACAAGTTGCCATCTGATGGGCAGAGGCCAACTAAATATTCTCCCATGCATAGGGCATCCCTTACCCTAAGAACTTTCTGATCCCAAATGTCAGTGGGCGGAGGCTGTGAAGCCTCCTTTCAAGAGTGAATTTGTTAAGAGAAATGAGAAAGAATCCATGCAGAAGCGCCATTTGGTTCTCACTCCCAAAGTGTATGTAAAGGCCAAGACGTTGGTGACCTGCACGCCACAGGAAGCAGGGAATGGACCACGGTGGTCAGCAGCAAAACGGTAACAAATGGCTTTGCTGTCTGGTCTCTTTTGCAGAGACAGGGGAGGGAATGAAAGGCCCAGTAATTATCATTTAAACTGCTGTTTTATCCCGTATCAATCAGAGCGATGCATGCTGCTTACTCAAGGTCATAGCCAGCGGGAATCTCTCGGAGGCCAGCCTGGGAGAGTTAATGACCGGGGCTGCACATTAACGCTCAAGCTTCTACGAAGAACCATCTGAGATTCTAATCTAGCAACAAATGGTTCTAGCTGGAGCCTATGACCTTGTTTTTAATATTCTCCACTCAATGAGACCACAGCTGTAAACAGCTCATCCCTCTCCTTTCTCCAGAAAGTTAATTTGCACCACATCAGCTCTGCAGCCTTTTGCATACATTCAGGACAAGCTGATAGGAGCAGGCGTGGAATGAATAATGTTTAGTAAAATCAATAAACCCTATTATTAGTCACTAAGGGGACTGATTTTATGTCCATAAAAGTAAAACAATTAGAACCGTATTAATGGCAGATTCATCATAGTAATATAATGGAGCCAAGTATGCTTGTCTTTTGGGAATCTTTAATTTACCATTCAGTACCGACTATGTACTCAGCTAGAGAAATGGCACACATAATATAAACAAGTTCTGGCCTTTGGCAATTCATGTTGTCATCAGCGAAGACAACACTGTAATAGTAAAGGGAAGGAACAAAACTTCATTTAGTGATTAATGTAAACCAGTCATGAATAATGTTCCAATAAAAGCCTAGGGGAGAAAACTATTCAAATTGTGTTCTGCTTTTGGCCATAGTTCTCTGTTATTTATCAGCACTCCTGTTTATTACAGAAGCAGAGTTGAACAGCGGCTGATGGCCCTCTTCACATCTGATCCAGCACCTCTTTACATTTTCAAGTGAAAATGGAAAGTATGGATGTAAGAGTATGTAATTCATATTCATTTTCTCATCTTGCAGTTGGAAGGCAAGGACTTCCTCTTTCTTCTAAAAAGAGGTATTTCTAAAAGCAGGATCATCAGGCACCCACAGTACCACCATTCAAATAGGGAGAATGTAAGTTGATCTCGGATCTGGGTCTCAATGGCTGAATGATGTAGGCATCATTAATTTATTAGGGAAATAATTACACAATTAATTGACCTCATAGCAGATACAAAGACTAATATTAAAAGGAGATGAGCTTAGCAATGGGATTGTAAACAAGTGCAGTGATCCTAGAAAACAATATGGATATTCTTGGTGGTGGTGCTGTATACCAGAACAAAGATCTATACATTTTCAATGCAATTGTTATTAAGAGATATACATATACACACATATATATGTATATACATATATACATACATATATACATGATTGTGTAATTATTTCCCTAATAATGTATATATATACATATATATATATATATATATATATATATATATATATATAAATGGCTATTCTTCAAAGAACAAAGAGTAGAAATGCCATGATTCATCTATTCCACATTTAGATTGGTCCAAAAACACAAACAGTAACATGAAAATATGTATGTGTTCTCTGTGGAAGTTATAATCATAGAAATATAAAAAGCGAATGGGGTCGGAGCGATAGTCCAGCAGGTAGGGCATTTGCCTTGCACGCGGCCAGCCTGTGCTGGCCCGGATCCCCGGCATCCCATATGGTCCCGGAGCACCGCTGGGAGTGGTTCCTGAGTGCAGAGCCAGGAGTGGCCCCTGAGCATTGCCGGGTGTGACCCCCAAAAAAAAAAAAAAAGCAAAAAAAAAAAAAAACCGATCTGTGTGGCCATCTACAGCTGAATGGCTAAAGATGTGCAGTGTGGTGTATATTCACAATGACCTGGTCATAGAAAAGACTGAAATCTTGTCATTTGCAACAATATGTGATGGATATACCGGAGTACGCAAAGAGTGATAAGCAGAAAAAAACAACAAATGCCATGATTTCATTCCCAAGTGAAATAAAGAATAAAGAAGCAATCAAAACAAAAACAATTCTGATAAATTCTGTTACATTTTGACAGAATGATGGCAGTAACCAGAGGGGAAGCAGGGAGGTGGGTAGCACTTATTAAAGGGTACCAGAAGTCAACTGTATGGTGATGAATGGAAACTATACTCTTGTTGATGATCAGGCTAGAAATACAGAATGAAGATGCATGTTGGAGCGTGTGTTATAAACAAATGTTGCCTCCAAAATCTACTAAAAAAGAGCTAAAATAATTTTTTGTGTTAAAAATAAGACAAAGCCTTTTACGGGGGCAAGGAGGAGTCACACGCCACCCTAGTTCATAGTGCATGGGGAGATCATGCACTATCAAAGGCAGGCTCACAGGCAGGCTCAAAGGAAGGCTTCCCTTGTGCAAAGCATATGCCCCTGGCTCTTTGAGCTTTCACCCCTTAAAAAAATATTTTCCCTTATTTTTCTATTACCCTTAAAAAAATATTTTAAAAAAATTTTTACAGTGCAGAGACAGAATCCACAGTTTTACACTTATAAGCTAAGTACCCTAACAACTGAGTTACATGCCCAGTCCTGTGAAAGAAACACAATTTGATTCTAAAATTATCAGGTTAATAAAATTCCAAAGGAAAATAAGTTTAATTGGGAAAATACCCTCCAACTGAAATCTATTTAGCTAGACCGGAAAGGTACACTGCAAGGCAACCCTGAAAAGTGATTCTCCAAAGTAGAAGAAAAGTTTTATCCCCCATTTTGGGGTCTGGAACAATAGTACACATGTAGAGTGTTTGTCTCACAAGTGGTAAGACCTGGGTTCGATTCCCAGCATCCCATATGGTCCCCTGAGCACTAGGAGGAGTAATTCTCCAGCACAGAGCTAGGAGTAACCTCTGAGCATTGCCGGATATGAACCCCCTTCCCAATCTATTCATTTGTGAAGCAACGGCTTCTAAGCTGGAAAACTAGGCAAGTAACAAACACCAAGATGGAAAAAAACCCTTCTCAACTTACAGAATTTTCAAGACTTTCGGCCAAAATGCCATCTCCCAGTAAAGTGTAAAAGGGCCAATACACGGAAAGAGAAGGGGCACCCACTATATTTTCAAGACCTTCCAGAAAACACGGAGTTGTTCCTTTGGCCACGTACATGTGGTGGTACAAGAAAGGTGGTTTTGTAGACATAATGGGAATGGGGCACTGTCCAGAAAGGAGTGTCCCACAAATGGTACCATGGCAAAACTGGCAGCGTCTACTATGGTACCCAGCATGCTGTTGGCATTGTTGTTAACAAACAAGTCAAGAGCCAGATTCTTGCCAAGAGGATTAATGTTTGTATTGAGCCTATTAAGTACTCAAAGAGTCGAGACAGCTTCCTGAAATGGGTGAAGAAATGATCACAAAAAGAAGGAAGGTAAAGAGAAAGGGACTTGGGTTCAACTGAAGCCCCAGCCAGCTCTACCCAGAGCAACTCACTTTGTAAGAACCAATGGGAAGGAGTCAGAGCTGCTGGGGACAATTCCCTAATGAATCCATGGCACAAGGGGCAGTCGTTTAAAACTAAAGAGATTCCTGGACTATTTTTTAAAAAAAAGGCTGGAGTGATAGCCCAGTGGGGAGGGCGTTTGCCTTGCACGTGGCCAACCCAGGTTTGATCCCGGCATCCCATATGGTCCCCCAGGCACTGCCAGAAGTGATTCCTGAGTACAGAACCAGGAGTAAACCCTGAACATTGCTGGGTGTGACCCAAAAAGCAAAAAAAAAAAAAACACCAAAAAAAAAAAACCTTTTAGTAAACATTCAAAGCATTCAACACTTGATTAACAATTATAGATGAGGGGCCAGAGCGATAGCCCAGCGGGTAGGGCATTTGCCTTGCACGAGGCGGCCCATGCCGGGCCCCCCCCCCCGCAAAAAAAAAAAACAATTATAGATGTCCCCTGCTTTCAGAAGCCCATTTCTAGGAAACCTTTCCCAGAAATGGCAGAGGGCAAAAAAGCAAAAGGAAATATTTTTTGAGCTGTCCAGATCCCCAATAATCTAGCAAATCATACCAGCAACACAGACGACCTAAAATAGCACTCACAAGCATGAAAATGAAAACAGATGAGAAACACACCTACTACAGGAAGTAGACTCATGATGGACCCTGGGGTGTTGTCTGGCACTCTGGCGGATGGCTGTCGCATGGAGCTGGGTTTTGTTTTTCAGCATTTGTTGTAAAACTGAAACCCCTCTCCACAGTTAGAAAAGATAGGGGATGGCTGGAAAAAAGGGCCGGAGTGATAGCACAGCGGGGAGGTTGTTGTCTTGCACCTGGCTGACCCAGGTTTGACCCCCAGGATCCCATATGGGCCTCCGACCACCACCAGGTGTATTCCTGAGCATCACCAGGTGTGACCCAAAAAGAAAAAAAAAGAAAGGAGAAAAGCAAAGAAAGAAGTATTAGGGAGGCAGCTGTTTCTGCAACACCTGGTGGCTTATTAGCCAAACTTAAAAACTAAGGGATACTTCCATAATAAATTCACAGGTGCTGGAGAGCATGTATGCAGGGGTTAAGGTGCAGGCCTGGCATGCAGCTGACCCTGGGCCATCCACAGCCCTGAATGCCCACCGGCATGATGGCCCTGATCAGCACCACATCTTCACCTAGCTGGCTAGAACTGCAGGGAGTGGACCCTGGGTCCGCAGAGTACTACTTGGAAGTCCTGACTCTCCCCCTTGTGCCCCCACCAGTTTTAAAGTGATAGAATTTTGACAGCGGCAGGGCTCACGGGAATGGGGATGGGGCCCTCCAGTGCCTTGGGGCCCTTCCTTCTCCTTTCCCGGCTGCCCCACAGCCGCTGACTGTTACAGCCTCTACACATTCTCTTCTCCCACTTCCACCCTTGATTTCTCTCCACAACAGTTGATTTTATTACCTTCCACGTACAGCATTTAATACCAGTTGTCCAACCTATTCCACTCATTGCTTAAAAGGTTTTGTGATGTTTACCCCACTTTACTGGACAATGCAAACTTGGAAAGGCAATTCTGCTGTTTGGTACTATATCCCAGCATTTTTATAATGCCTGGGATAAAATGAGCCCTGAATAAGTGCCAGTTGGGCAGAAGAAGTGAGAGAGCAGTTAGTTCTGCACATTTGGCATAAAATATGCCACTAAAACATATTTGATGCAAGTCAAATAAATGGCTAGCAGATCAGCTTTTTACACATTTATCTACCATTCATTTGTCACAAGTCTAGCACCTTTGGGATCCCACTCTGTACTGCAGGAAACCAGTAGCTACCAATTTGTACTGACATTATGCTCCATGCCCAGAGTAAACAACCAGTAAATATGCAGAGACCTGGCGAATGAAATACACTGTTTGGTTGTTACAGCTGTGTGTAGGAGAAAAGTCAGTATCTGTGTAGTGTGTTTCATGCTAGACAGGCAAGATATTAAGAAACCTTCTCTGAGTATTAGAAACACTACCCACCAGCTAGAAATAACATGAGCGGGACAAGAAGCCATTATAAAAAAAAAAAACTTTTTTAATTCTGATTGCCAAATTATTTAAGGCAGGTATAAAAAGGAAAGCATTCAATATACATTTTACATAAAATAAACTAGATTACAGCATAAAACAAGTAACCAGGCAATGGCATTAAAGTCTCTCTCTTCTAAAACTGGATAATTGTAAACAGTGGGGAAAAAAAAGGACTGCAGGACTATTCAAGTAATAGAACAATCACAGGTGTCTCTCTGGTATGCAGGCTATTGGGTTATTTGCCATTCAAGATTATCAAAAAATGACACTTCATTATTCACAGATGCTCATTATTTCCCCATTTAAATCTTTACATTATATACAACACAGTTTCTGTGGTACTGGCAACCCCATGCCTTCACAAAGTATTTCTTTTCCACAATACAAAGTACAAACAGTGACTACGGAACATTTCACACTGATGCGTCTTTAGCGGGAGCCACCTACGTGGACATCTAAACTGTACCCAAGTGTCATCACAGTCAGCCTTTCTGAGGCGCTGACGGGGAAGTATCTGAAGGTTATGCAAAGGTTCAGGCACACTGATACATAACATTATTTATTTACAAGTGAAAAGGAAAAGGCAAAGAAAGTAAGCAGCCTTTTGTGGCTAACACTTTCAACATGACAAATACATTTTCTACTTCCCTTTTACTGAGTGGTTTGCGACTTGGCAGCAGACCCTGTGTGTGCGAGCCTGGTTACTGATACAAAAGTAAAGAATATATAGATATATATATATGTATATACACATATATGTATACGTATATATATATAAAACAGAAGTTTAATTACAGCAACATTTGTTACTCTGTGATAAAATCTGTAATTTACAAAAATGAAATGACTGGTTTTTGCCTGCCATTAAGGCATTTCAAATTAACACCATGGAACTGATGTCTGTATAAAGCGCTTCCCCATGTGATCCAGTCACATGACAACGTATATTTCCAATCTTGTTATTCTCTGCAAAAGAAAAGAGACTCTTAGCATAGGGAGCTAACACATGGGATAAAACATTTTTTAAACCTAAAATTGTCAAACTTCTTTTCATTCAACTCAGTGAAGTCAATTCCACAGAAAGTTAAGGGCTTTGCTATAGTGACATAAACTGGGAGGGAAACCAGTTTTCTCTGAAGACAATTAAAACCATCCAAGAGCAAACATTACCTTCAGCGTTATGGACATTTATTGCTCTGTTCTGACCATTGTGGAACATGCTGAAACAATGGGTGTCATGGTGAGTGAGTCTAACAGCAGTGATACAAACCCAGGAAACTTTCAACTGAAACAATGATATGTTCACCATTTATGGTTCGCCTTGTTTCCACTATAGCTCTAAGTGGGGCTCACAGAATATACCTTACATGTAAAGAATAGTGGCATAACAAGAGCTTCTTAAATAACAAATAACATAAATGCAGGTAACAAAACCCTGGAGCTAAATTTTGGGTCTAAAAGTCCATATATCTTCCTCCCATCCACTTAATCTGTGTTTAGAAAAACAATTCAAAATGCAGAAGCTATTACCTTCTTTGTGCAGGAAACATTCCTGATGCAGAGGCTTGGGCAGCCACCTGCTGAGAGGCAACGAGGGCAGCGGAGGTCAAGCCTAACGGGAAACAATGCAAGGTTCCATGACACACAGCAAGAGCAGAGCAGCCCCAGACCCCTGTGGAGAGGGCTGCAAGCCCTAACCAGCAATCTGCCCCTCACCCCCCAGGGAATGTTGCAGGCGGCAGGAAAGCGCACAAAGCATCAGGTCTAACCAATATTGCATACTCTGCCATTCTCTGAAATAGCTGTTCTAAGAGAGGGCAGCTTTCCAGCTCCCTAGCTCTGAATGGCACTAAATGGTTTGCATGCATTTCTGAATAGGAAGCCGGGAGAAATAATAGGTAGCAGGTAAGACAGGAATCAAAAAGTCACAGTGAATTATAGAGCGCGCCATGCTATTTGCTTAGCATACAAGACTTTCATAATGCATTTTATCACTTTGATGTTTTCCCCTTGTGACTGACTGAACACAATGCAGCCCAAAAGGTAGAAGGAATTAGCGGAATCAAACTCTGAAGCTGCCGTAACTTTTTAGCCTCTAAGGAAAGGATGGCAGTCAGAGAATAGCTCCAAATAACACCTAAACTGAACATTACTTTAATTCTATAAAAAAAGATTTTGGGGGCGGGGCGATAGCCCAGCGGGTAGGGCGTTTGCCTTGCTGCGACGGCCTGTGCCGGCCTGGGTTCAATCCCGGCGTCCCATATGGTCCCCCGAGCACCACCAGGAGTAATTCCTGAGTGCAGAACCAGGAGTAACCCCTGAGCATTGCCGGGTGTGACCCAAAAAAGAAAAAAAAAAAAAAAAAGATTTTTGGAGAAAAGAGGAAACAAATACAAACACTAAAAAAAAAAAAAATCACTCTTCCAATGTCTTTTTTTTTTTTTTTTTTTTGGGGTCACACCCGGAAATGCTCAGGGCTTACTCTGGCGGTGCTCGGGGACCATATGGGATGCCGGGGATCAAACCCGGGCCAGCACAGGCCAGCCGTGCAAGGCAAACAAACGCCTACCCGCTGGGCTATCGCCCGGCCCTTCCAATGTCTTTTATATTCTTTTGGGGAAAAAAATGTTTTGAGGGTCACCCTGGTGTTTCAGGGGAGTAAGAGGTGGAGGGCGGATATGCCCAGGCACAGAGTGAACTGCTGAATGCTGAATCCAGGTCACCTGAGCCACTTCTCTGACCCCTATATTTCTGCTTTATTTTCTTGATGGGGGGGTATGGGGGATAGGAGCGGAGATTACTTCTGGCTTTGGTGCTTGAAGGTCACTCCCAGTAGTTCTCAGGGGATCACTAGTTGCTGGGTAACATACATGTGCCTCCAGCATGCAAAACATGTGCTCAGCTCTTTGAGCCATCTCCCCAGCTCACTTCTTAGTTCTACTGCTTGATACCAGTGGCATGAACTGAGTCCATTAGAATGACAGCTTTATGTTTTAATGCTTCCCATTTTCAGAGATTATCTTTACACAACTGTTTTGGTTAGTTTTTTGGGGTTTTGGGGGCCATTCCTGGCAGTGCTGGGAGACCATGTGGGGTGCTGGGAAGCAAACCCAGGTCAGCTGCATGCAAAGCAAGTGTCCTACCCAGTGCACTATCACTCTGGCCTCGAGACATATTTTTGTCTTATTAGACATCGAAGAGAGAGTACCTGGCAAATACTATATGTCCCCCAAATTCCTAGGTGACAGTTCTCCCCTTAACATCACTATGATCTGTCGGAAGTAATCCATTCATAAGGCTGGGTCCCTGCTCCAACAGAGTAGGATCCTTCTAAGAAAGACACACCAGAGAGAATTCTCTCCTTTCCCCACATAGAGGTGGGGGGCTACCAGTGGTCACCTTCAGCCCAGAAATAACCACATCTGGTCCCCTCATCTCCGCTGCTAAGCCTCCACAACTGTCACTAACGCTGTCCTCTGGTTCAGAGCTGTACAGCAGTTCCTGGCATCTGGCTGCCTCAAGCTGCCAAGGCAAGTCCCTAGGCGAGTGGATCTTGGAGGAGACAGAGTGGGGACAGCTGGCACCTGCTAACCACAGCACCAAGAACTCAAGGCTCCCTCAGGCCCATCCCCTGCTTTTAAGAACCACTTCTCATCTTCAGAGAATGAACCATAGCAGTGAAGAGCTGTGAAGAGTTCCTGATTTACATTATGACAAGTGTGAAGGCTCATCTTGTTCCTTCCCCTGGAGAAGCGTGACTCTAAGGGCCAGCAGAAACCAGCACATGTCACGACTCAGCAGCATCTCCTGCCCTCCCACCGGCGTGTCCCGATTTCCCTGAAGTGGCTATCTGATCTCCTGCCTGTATTATCCTGGCCCACACACAGGCCACAGCCCTCGGTCTGAGATAAAAGTAAGCCGCCCCGATAACATCAACCAGTGACAATTATTAAGTAGTAGCCATTTCGTGTCTCAATAGAATACAGAGATGTGGAAATAGCTTCCGTTGTGACATAGGAAAGAGGCAAAATAAAGGTTAGAAAATCTCCTCCCAGAGCTAATAGATGTGATATTTGTAAGGCATGCAAGACAGTTTTTGGCGACCATTTTCCAGAGCAGAATGAAGCCAGGCACTGAGAGGAGCTGCTGACCTTGGAAAGGGTCATACTGCCCGGGATGAGAGGGTAGCCCATGCCAACGTGGGTGTGGTGGTGCGTGTGCAGGTGCCGCTGGCCGAAGGGGGAGTGGCGGTCCCGTTCCCTTTCTGCTTCCCGTTCCGCTCAGCTGTAGCCTTTTCCACAGGCTGCAATGGAAAAGAGAGAATCCCCCTGTAATCGCCTCCAAAACAATGAGCAAACCACCTCTTCCCCATTGGTACTATGCATTAATGGTTAAAAAGTAGACACATCCTTCAAGTTCCCTATTAACGGGCCATCATTTCAAAAGACAAGTATAAAGTTCACGTGGAAATTCAGTCAACACTGAAATAATCATTCTGTCCAAAGTAAACCAAAAGGCACCAAGGTATTTCCTGAGATGAAGGGCAAAAGAGATTGAACATTGGGTAAGGCGTTTGTCTTGCATATAGCTGACCTGGAGTCTAATACTGTCACCACACAAGGCTCCCTGAGTACTGCCAGGGATTACTCCTGAGCACCGAGTCAAGAGAAGCCTCCGATTGTGGCCCAAAATCAAATGGATAAAATTAGAGAACTTTCTCTCTGTACATTCATTAATGGAGGTTTATAATCTACTCCATTTCTTTTGGGGAACAACTTGTATATAGAGATCAAAGGAAAAGTTAATTTCTGATTACCTCTTTATCATCATTATTATTATTAGTTTGGGAGCCACACCCAGCAGTGCTCAGGACTTACTCCATGCTCTATCCTCAGAACACTTTCTTTTTTTTTTTTCTTTTTTGGTCGCACCTGGCGATGCTCAGGGGTTACTCCTGGCTCTGCACTCAGGAATTACTCCTGGCGGTGCTCAGGGGACCATATGGGATGCCGGGATCAAACCGGGCGGCTTAGGCCGGCCGCGTGCAAAGCAAACGCCCCTACCCGCTGGGCTATCGCTCCGGCCCTCAGGACACTTTCTGCAGTACTCGGGGGACATATGGTACACTTGGGATTGACCCAATATAGTCGTGTGCAAAGCCAGCACTTTACCCCTGTACTATCTCTCAGTCCTTATCACTTTTTTAAATAGGGGTCACAGCTGATAACTCAGACCTAATTGTTTAATTGTTAGGGGTTCCTGGAATGTGGTGTGAGGAACTGAACTAGTTATCAAATACCATATCCCAGTCAACCCCATCCCAACACCCTTCCAGGATGGGCAGAGCCAGCAGTGCTCAGGACTTAACTCTTGACTCTGCACTCAGGGATCATTCCCGCAGTGCTTGGGGGAACATACTGGCTTTTGGGGATCAAACCTGGGTCGGATGCAGGCATACCCCCACCAGCCATGCTATCGGTCCACCCTCCAATACCTTTCTATTGATATTTATGGGAAGATTTTCTCTCATAACTTCATTAATATTAGATGCTAATGTCAAGTTTAGTTCACTGGTACTGTGTGTGCTGGGTCAATTATGGTCTCTCAGCATCTGAACACTCAGAGACACCCATCCCCAAATCACTGTTTATAGATTGTGTATTCTCTTTTAACTTCAAAAAGGGACCCAGAATTCTCTTTTTCACGCAAAAAGAAATATTTGCATTTGGGTTCAGACAGAAAAGTCTCAGAAATCATCTTTCCTAATGTCTGCATTGAATTTCTGGATGGCCTCAGATCCTACGTCCTGATACCAATTTTTTCATGTAAGCACTACTGCGTCCTCTCTTTTGTCTCTTTAAAACAGCCACCAGGGCTAGCTGCAGCCCTGCTTTTGCAGGCATTGGAGGGTGTAGAATCGTTGACAAACATGTTTGCATGGCTTCTGCAGTTACATGCAAATGACACTGAGTCAAAAAGGAGCCTTGGCTAAGCCACTTGCCTCACACATCCTGCACCAAAAATATTTTGCACCAGAACTTGGTTTCTAGGAATACAGAGGAAGCTAATGAACATCCTAGCCGGCTGGCAAGGTATGTGAGATTCTAAAACAGAAAAACCTATTATCACCGTACACAATTTCCCCCTCATAAGTCAAAGCATCTGACTTTTTAAACACTCCCTTCTTGAAGTGATCAGGATCAAACAGCATCCTGAAGTCACAGCTGGGTTCCCAAACCATGTCTCATTCAAGGGCGTCTCCGGCTTGTCTCCTCTCCCTCTCCCAGCCCAAAGCATAGCACTTTTCAATAAGGACAGAGGGAGGCGTACAGCAGGAGACTTGCTGCGGTATTGGCTGGCGTGCTGCTGGAGCAGATCCAGGGCTTTCGATTCAGTGGTTGTTTTCGTGTTGATGCTAGGGCTGGTATTGACTTTCTCTGCCTCTTCTCTCCCTGACATCTTCCCATAAACAGGATAATGAAATCCTGGAGAGAGATAGGCTCCTGCAGATAAACAACAAATGCCACATCAACTTACAGGCTCCATCTTTTAAAAAAAATCATTTGGATTACATGAATTTGGGGTAGGAGCCAGAGATCTTGAAATAGGGGATTACATTAAGAGTGGGCTACATCAGTGTAAAACAGCACAGAGGTTCTCCGGTTTTTTCCTCCCAGTTAATTTATCCCAATAAACAGAGGTTATAAAAAGAATTGAGCTTAAAGCTGTTTCATACAGTTATGTGTCCGCTTAAGTGAAAGAAATAGTAACTATCATGATTATGACAGTAAGAGCTTAGGAATATTTTCATAGGCAATAAAGTAGCTGTCAGTCTCACAGCCACAGCAGGAACAGCAGAGCCTGGAGAAACTACAGCTGAGAACTCCTGACATTTCGGCAGAAAGAAAACCATCATCAGGCTGGATCAGTTTCATCTGTGGGACTCTTAAGCCGCAAAAGCCAATGGCACCCCTTGAAAGGCCTAATTTATCCTGAAAAGCTCAAACTCAGCACAGCCTCTTCCCTCCAACAGGGTGAGAGCGCCTGGCACATACCGGGTAGCTGTGCATGAGGACGGGTGAGACGGCACGGTAGGCAGGGTGGCTGGCATCATACATCTGCGGGTAAGGGTAAGCATGCAAGTACTGTATGTAGGACTGGTGCTGACTCATGGGCGAGGACACAGCCACCCGGGTCCCCGAGAGTCCTTCCAGTTCACAGGTGTCTTTCGATCATCATTTTTCAGTTTGCTTTCCTCCATGGACTGGGAATCGGGCCGCTTGGCCTCTTTGGGTTCCTCCTTAATGCTCGTTAATGAGACGGGAAGGGTGGACACCCCGCTCTCTTTATTGGGTGTTTTCCGGGGACTGTCTTCTTTCAATTTCTTGTCCCTGTCAAGTTCTTCTGACTTTTGCGGATCCAGGTACTTGGGCTGGTATACGTAATGATGCCATGTCCTCGAATCTGGATCCTGAGTTTTGGGAAGGAGGGAAAAAAAGGTGAAAATTCTTAACCTTTCAGGAAAACTCATTCATCATGATTACACTATTACTTCTCTAATACTATGTTAACATTAATTGATGTTCTAACACATGCTTAGCCCCTTCTCTTATGAAACAATAATGTCTAAGCTAGGCACTCTAGTTTGCTTTGCTTTTACAGAAGAAAAAAACCAAAGCTTTCAAAGGTCACATAAGGTCAGGACCCAAGTGGATATGGGTTGCAGATGTGAGTCTGCTGGGATTTAGAGCTGGGCCCTTAATAAAATTTCTCAACATTAAATAACAGCTGCAGGCACATCCAACCTCATCCTCACTTCTCTTTATTACTTTACACAGGTTTAAAAAAAAATTTAGGCTGCAACTTAATCTGACCATAATAAATTTAAGTACTTATATTTAAGTAACATCACTTAGTGTTTTTGTGTGGGAGTGGGGGGTGGGGGATACTCGTTTCCTAATACATTTGCCACTGCAAGTGAAGCTTAATAGATGGGTTCATGCCTCAATGTGCTAACATTATATCAAAACAAAATTGTAAAATCTATACATAAGATTTTCCTATTAAAAACAAATCTGCTGGTAACTCCCCAATAGCACAGCTACAAAGTAGGGCCCTCTGGCGCTGCAGTCTGGGGTTTAGGCTTCCATAAGTGGGTGGTGAATCTGGAGTGACCTTTGTGTACCCGCCTCCCCCACCAATATGAGAAAAATCACCCTGAGCACTACAGGGTGCCAAGTGAATATTCCAAGTGGGGCTCAAACTCCCATTGCTAGGAAGACATGAGCATATGGATAATTCTGCTGCTGAAATTCATGGAGAACAGGGGTAGGAAATGCTAAAATGAACACTCAGGGCTCAGAATGAGTCCTCACCGCTAATGGGCAGGCACAAGCTCTACAGCGTGGAAACAAGTGTGAGCACCAATGAGTTTCCCAGTGTTCCTCGGGCAAGTGCCCACCAGTGCTGGGCTGCACTAGGGGAACAACATCAGGACACAAGAGAAATGCAGGCACTGGCAGACATCACACTGAAAATGGGGACCCAAGTTTTACTTAAGAGAGGTATAGGGTGGGACCAGAATGATAGCACAGTGAGTAGGGTGCTTGCCTTGCACGGAGCCAACCTGGGTTCAATCTCTGGTATCCCGTATGTTCCCTTGACTCCTGAGTGCAAAGCCAGGAGGAGCCCCTGAGCATTGCCAGATGTGTCCCCCCAAACCAAAAAAATCATCAAAATTTTAAAACAGGTGTGGAGAAAAGTTCAGTTTTTGGGGGCCCTAATGGGTTCTCATCCTTGGAAGATGTGGAAATGTACAAGAATAACGATTTGTGAGCTCAGCCTCAGCATGACACGGCTTGTGGGCTATAGTTGCCGCATTTTGGACTGGTAAGAAACAATGGGAGCAGAAGGCAACTGGCGGGACAGTCAGAACAGGAGTGTGCAAAGCGCTGGCTCCTGGCTCCTCTAACTATACACCCAGCAAGGAAAGCGTGAGCAATGCCCATTTCAGAGGCACCCGTAAACTTCTGCAACAATCTCAACTGAGCTTGCGACAAGAGGAGCGCCACCCTCGGGCAGCCAAAGTGCTGCCGCCTCCGCGCCCTGATCGGTCTCACCCTGCTCTCTCCCTGCGGGGCCAGGCTCCACAGTCTTACTTGTTTAAATCTCGAGGTTGGGTCTACACCTGTCTGCTTCATAGAGTCCATGACAGATTTCATTTCTACAGCCTCCTTAATAAGCTGGTGGTTTTCCATCTGCTTAGCTTTGAAGCTGTCGGCCTGAAGCTGCTGCTGGTGATTGGAGAGAAGCTGCGATTTACCTGTCTCCTCAGTTTTATTAGGCACTGCCGGCCCTAGTTTAGAATGGGGTTTGTTAGGCTCCGGAGGAGAGGGAGCTTTGAGATTGTGGCCGACGGCACATTTTTTCTGCTTACTGTCCTCCTTGCCCGGCTCTTTCAAGGGAAGCTCATTTTTTCCTCTCGCTCTCTCCGCGCCCCGCCTGGGCCATTTTCTGCTCAGCCAGTCTCTGATCCTCATAGTACTTTTCGTACTGCTGTCTGTAGGCGGGGCTGGTGGCCATCAGGGACTTCTGGTCCATGTACAACCCATAGGCGTACTGGCCGTAGTAGAGACTGGGCCAGGGGCAGGGTGCCGCTGTGTGATCACGGACTGGTGCTGCAGCGGCGCTGAGCTGTGCTCCACTTTCTTGGCTTCTAGCTGATCCGTCCTGTCCTTCTTCTCTGCATCTTCCTCAGACTCCTTCTTGATCTTCATTCCCTGGCTGTTCCCGTTGCCAGCTGCTGGGGTGCCTACCTGGCCGGGATGCATGTAGCTTGGCGAGTAGTAAGGATCGTAGCCGTGGTAATAGGGGAATGGGACTCCTTCACCTGCGAGGCCTGTGCAGTGGCCGCCGGATGCCCCTTGAGCACCCCGTCCTTACTAGAAAGGACATCGGCGGGGGAGCTGGCTTTGGACCTCAGGCCCTCCGACCTGCTGTCGGAACCACCATCATCTGCAGCATCTGAGATGTCCGAGTATGCAGGGCTGTTGGTCTTAGCCGCCGAGCCATCAGGTCCATTCTGGGCCAGCACATGCAGGGGAGCCATGGGCACCTGCCCATTCACCACGGCACTACACTCCATCCTTGAGGCGCTGCCGATGGAAGGGCTGGGTGCGTTGTCCGTGAATGTGTACACTTTATCGGCCTCAGCCTTGATACTGGCCATGCGGCTCTCCTGGGATTCTGACAGCCCATTGGCCAGCCCCTCATTCTTGCTGAGATGGTCCTTTAAAAAATGCCCTGACAGGTCTTTCCCCACCCCCTTGCCATCCTCCAGTTTCCCCAGCTTCGCCTCCAGTTTCGGGCTTCCCGTCTCCTTTCCTTCTTTGTCCTTGAGCTTCCGCTTCTCCTTTTTCTTTTTTGTCTTTGAGCGACACAAGGGCTGGGTTCACGGTGACAGGCTCCCCCATTATCGTGGGCTTTGGTTGAATGGGTTTGAGCGGAGGACTCTTTGGTGTGGCCTGAACCACGGTGGTGGTGAGGGCGGGCAGGCCCGGGATGGTCCCTGTGGTAGTGCTGGTAAAGGCTGCAGTGGGTATGGCGATCAGCTGGGGGCGTGGGGGCAGGGGCTGGGGCAATGGGCCGGGCAGTTTTCAGTTTTGAGAGGTTCTTGTCCATTTTGCAATTGTTGGCTTTCTTGCCTTTTTCCTTCTCTCCCAAGTTTTTTCTTGTCAATCAAGCCCTCAGCTTCCAATTTGGGCATTTCGGTGGCCAAACTGCCATCTGCGGCCGAGCAGCTGTCCATTGCGGCTGACATGTTGGAGATCACAGGAAGGTTGTTCAGTTCATGGTTGAGGCCCTTCTTTTTGCCCGAGTTCTTCCCTGCTTTTGAGCCAATCACAGAACCTGGGCCGTTGCTCATCAGCTCTCGCTTCCCCTTTGGGGGTACCGGGGGTTCCCAGGGCAGGGGATGTGGGTGCCTTTACAGTGTCATAGGCAGAGCCACTTGTGCTGGGCTCACCACATTCCAGGGCCACATGACTCAACGCCTCCTCACAGTCTGAGATTTTGTCCTCACTGTCAGGCTCAAACTCCAGCTTGTTCTCGGGGTCCAGGTGAGCGTGGGCCTGGTGGTACCTCAGGCCATTAATGTGCTTGTACTTTTTGTTGCAGTTTGGGTGGGGACAGTCTATCAGCACCGGAGAAGAGCAGCCCTGGTCCAAAAAAGCCGCCTCTGGCTTCCCCTGGGGTGTGGTGGGGGTGCTTCTCGAATTGGTGCGAACACGTTTCCCTGGTTTGTTGTCCTCTGAGCTGGAGTTCAGGTCCAGCTCCAGAGGCGGCTTGTTTTTCCTTTTGTTGGTGGAGGAGGGGCTGGCCTTGATGTCCTCAGCGGCACAGTTTGGGGGTGTCCTTCGCCCGCTGGCATTGAGGCTGCCCCGCCTCCCTTTCCCATTGGCCCCCTCGGTTCTTGTTCTGCAGTCCTCGGGACTCGGTGAAGCTGGCCTCTGAGCCTGGGGCTGCTGCGGCTGACCGCGCTCTCTTCCCTCGGCCCGGCCCCCTCTCATGTCCAGGTCACTAGTGGGTGACTCGCAGAACCTAGGGACGAAAAGACAGGAGGTCAGATTGAGCATGTCCCATGGACTAGCACAAGGCACACAAAACACCAAGGCAGCCCAGAAGAATCAACACGCCCCCCCTCGCCCCTCCCCACTCCCACAAGGTGGGCTCTTCCCCTCCCCGAAAAGGAAGAGAAATTGCTCTACTCTTGTCCAGGCCATCACCACACTTTTGCCAAAGAGCAGGCAGCCAAGGGCTTATAGTGTTCCTCAGAAAACCAAAGAAAACAATGCAGGTAGCTGGCTTCAACACAGTTCCCATTCCTGCTCTGAGAAAAACAAAAAAACAAAGGGGAGAGCAGGGGAAGGGAGGAGAGAGGCTCCCAGTGGAAAAGAAACCCTGCCCCTGCATTTTGCTGGGTTCAGCCCGCAATTGTTCATTTCTCTTTGCTGGTTTCAATTACATGCCGACTCCTATGTATTATTAATCTCTCCCTCCAGTCTCCTTGCAGAGAGGGATGCAGAGGGAGGGGAGGAAGGAGGAGGAGGGAGGAGGGAGGGAGAAGAGAGGCCTGTGCTTACCTGGGGGGTGCCCAGTCGTGCTTAGTGCAGTCCAGCAGGGTCCCCACATAAGTCTTGTTCCGCCACGTGACATTCACCACCAGGACGCCTGCAGAGGTGGGGAATGAAGGACCATGATTAGAGCCCATCAGCCCCCGCATCCATTATCATCAATGTGTTCTTTAACCAGTAGAAGTCTACTCTCCTTTGCTTCTAGAAACTGTGGTTTGCATTCTTCCTCTTTCTGGTTTCACTGACCTCAAGTAAAAACCCACAGGAAGTGTGTGTGTGTGTGTGTGTGTGTGTTGTACATATACATAGATCCAAGTGCAGTGCATGCATGTGTGGTATAAAAGAGTCAGACTGTGCGAGTGTAATCAAGATACTGCTGACAGAAGGAAATGGCTTTTGCCATGTCCTGCTGTAAAACAGCAACACTCACCTCTTAATTTTTCTGTTATTACACATAATTGCTTTCGCTTGGCAAGCAGCCAACATCAACCAAAGCACTGGTTACCAGTGCTTAAACCAGAAGGTGAATGAAAGGAATGGGTTTTGTTTCTAATTCAACAATACAAAATAAAGGTTTTAATCTACGATTTATAAACATAGATGTGTATATATGCATATATATGCACATATATGTATATATTTGCATATGTATAGAAATACAGAGGAACGGGCAGGTGGTGGGTTTGGAATCCAGGTCGCAAACAATCAGCTAATTCTGCCCTTCCTGGCTTTCTGAGACAGTATCAGCCTTGGAACAGTATCTATTTCACTGTTTGGTCTTGCTTTATATTAAGGACTCGAAATAGACCTCTTAAGAAAATAAATGTGCACAATAGGTTTGCTCTTGGGGTTATCTTTAGAATCAACTTTAGTAAGCATTTGCCAGAGGATTAGAAAAAAAAAAATCTCAAAACCAACACACTTGCTTCCTGCAAATCACTCTGCTTTTCCCAACTGCTTTGCAGACAGGCAATTTAATTTAGCAATGCATCTGTGAATTACTAAACTTCAGTGCACTGGGTACACCAAATGTCACAGGGAAACAAAATATAATCTCCTCTTATTTCTCTATAGGATAAGTGCCATGTATTTTTTGACCAATCTTTCAAAGCATATTTTAAAAGAACCTAGATTTGAAGACTATGTAAAACATTAAAAATATGAAATATTTAGAAATCCTTTGTTTTCTTCTCTATACCTGCCCCCCCCATTCAGTCTTGAAAAATTCAAAGGCATCACTCCAATCCCATGTTGAGCTGGCTTCCTCCTTTGCTCCTGCCATTCTGCACTGAGCTCCTTTATGGGCAGGGACATACCTCAAAAGGTAAGACTTATTTCCTAGAGAACATTCCAAGCAGCAGGTTAAATATTTCCATGGTTGGGACTCAAGCAGTGAGGAAGGAAGAATTTATATATGAATTCTCGAAAGGAGATTTTTAAGTTGTTTTCCAGATAGTCTGTGTTACTATTACTTAAGGACAAGTAAATTCACCCCACAGCAAGTTCAGGGAGGGAGGGGAAAGCTAAAATGCATCTCTCAAAGCAGATGACTCCACTGTAATTCCCTCCGGAAACACAAAATATTTTTTTAAACCACTGAGTATAAAAATCTATATTGAGATGAGAATCAATGATAATTAGGCATTTGGTCCAAATTTGCACAAGACAGAACAATCAGAGAGCAGCGATCTTAAGGAGCAATCCCTTCCGGAAAAAGGAGGGGGTTGGAGCCAGAGGAACGATTGAGCTGGTTTTCTCATCATCTGCTCTCTGGGGCACTGCGTGTGGTGTCAAAGACCTTTGCAGCTGCTTAAAATTCTTCAGCATGTCAGTTATATTTACAGTGCAAGAATATATCTGTATTGCCAGAAGGTGAGTGCATTTTAGCTTTAGACGCAATAGGCTGAATCATTGCGTTCCAGAGTCCCCTGATGTAGCACAAATGTATAATTAAAATTGCTTGAAAGGAAACATGAAAGAAACAACAAGCCTTCCATTCTTGCAGTAATAAAATTAAAAACAGGAAAAGTCTGCACAGACACTTAACATTTGTCTGCAGTGAAAGGCTTTTGTTATTGCTTTCCCCCTAAGGGTTTCGCATTTCCAGCGAACGCTGGCTGCCCATTGGCCCGCGCCTGCGGTGAACGCTCACGTCTGATTGGCTGGGTCCAGGGAGGCCTCCGGAGCACAGAGGCTGTACCAGGGATAAAGGGGCTTTGCGCAGGGAAGGAGATGGCGAGCCCAGGGTTCTCCAGCCACAGAGGGCTTGCTGGCGCAGCCTAGCCGCCTCACTAATGCAGTCCTTGTGCAGTGCTGGAGGTTACTTTCGATGCGGCGGTGACACCAGCCCATTACTTTCCGAAATGGTGTCTCAAATAGGACAAAGGGAAACGGGAGGGGAGGGGGGAGAGCGGGCAGAGCAAGGGAAGCCATGTCAAACAAGCAATTAATCCTAGGCTGTGCGGGGCTACTGTTAGGAGCAAGCCGTTGCAAAGGTTAAACTTCCACACTGTACACTGTGCACATGGCCTGATACTATTTATAGAAGCCGCACCAGCAGAGCTCGACCTCTTACTCGGTGCAGCGGAGATGTATCATTATTATTAGCAGTCGGCAGGAACAAAACCCAGCGAAGGACAAGTCCGTTTTCAACTTCAAAGGGCCTCACTTAAGTTAACCGTATGTTTCTAGAAGTCTTCCATATTTAAAATGCTCAAAATAAACGCTCTGCTCCCAGCGAGATCTTGAACGGTCTCCATCAAGTAGTGCTAATTAAATACGTGTGCTCCTGTCTTATTTTTCTTCATATGCACAAGCCACTCCACAATGCCACGGAGTATTGATGTCTCTCCAGAATTCCCTTGCAAACACACAACATTTCCAAGGCCACATGTGTCGCTTTACACCAGAACGAAGGCTTAAAGCAATAATTCTCTTACAAAAAAAGACTAGCGTAGGATTACTCTAGGAGTCTATGCCCCTATGGGGAGGGCCAAGGAGAAAGATAAAGGTCAGCTGATGGTTGTAAAAGATGAAAAACATTCTACCCAAGTCTCACCATTGTCAACCACTTTGCAGCCCAGAACCATAGAAAACAGTCTGAACTTTTAAAAGACATTATGGGACCCAAGTGAAAAATGAAAATCCCTTAATGTATACATTTTCTATCTTATAAATTTGGGCCAAGTGCCTTGCTTGCACAAACTGGAATAAGTCTACATTTATTCTAAAAAAGAGTAATGCGCATTTTCTTTTTAATGTGCATTAATTATTTCAAAGTCCAGCCTGTGAACTAGGTGCTGGGATGCTTTAGGCAAATGCTCCTCACCTCTGTGCTTCCAAGAATCCCACCAGCTTCCTCATTACCCTTTTCCACCTTTGGCCTGGACTTTCTCAAAGAGTTGGTACGTGGCTTGTAACTCTGGGGAGGAAGGGCATATTACTTGGTCTGGGCCACACCTGGCATTGCTCTCGGGCTATGTCCACCTCCTGGAGGCTGCTCCTGAAGGGGGCTTTGTGGAGGAGACCATATTGCGTATCAACTCCCTCAGGCAAAGCATGAGCCCTCAGCCCTGTGCACTAGCTCCTTCCCGGACCCCCACTCCTGTTCTGTAAGGTTTCTCAGGACAAGAAATGGGGCGTACTGCCAATAAAGAAGGAATAAGGCTGCAGTAGGCAATGGATGGTCTGAGTACATTTAAAAAAAAATGCAGGGTTTTCTTCTCTGTACTGAGGCTTTGTTTTAAATACCAAACTGGACTCCAGCCCCGAAAGCATATAACTACTACAGGAAACTAAGAATACAATCAACGGTCTGTAACCTGAGCTCCACACCCCCAAGCCAAGAGCAGCCATGATCCAAAGGACTCAGTAGTCATTGAGTTCCATCATTTCCTAGGGAGGAGCTTAGTGGCCATTTCCCTGGGCACTGCTCAGGCCTGTCAAGCATTACTGAAGCCCCCTGGCCCCATATGATGGCTTCAGTGAGGACCACTGCAGCCAAAGGGGCCCCATCTAGGGAATGGGAACAAGAAATATGTAATATGTAAGACAGGATCATGGCCAACAGCCCAGAAGCAGTTTGTGGGCGGTCCACCCTGCCTTGCAGATGGGACAGAGATGGGGAAGGGACCCCAGCTCCATCTCCATGGAAGCCTGGTGACTTTAGCTTCGAGACCTGCATACATGGGCTTGAAATCGGTTTCTCTCTTGGGTGGGGGTTGGTATAAAGAGCAGAAATCTGAGGACACAAGGGATTGAATCCAGAGGCCAAGTCCAACACAACCTTAAGAGAGCTTGTGATTGAGGGCGCCTGTGAGGGCCTATGGAACTCCAACCAAGTGTGCTTGGGCAAAGGGGCTCAGAGGGGTTTTCACCAGTGACCAGGATTGCCCCAGATTGTTCTTGGACTCTGACCCAGGCAAGGACGATGCCCACATCCACATTCCCCTCAGCCAGTTCATTCTGCCTCCAAACAGTGCCTCACAGCCATTCTTCGTGCCACATTCTTAAGACCCTAACACTGTAAGACATGCCTTAGTTCAAATTAGGTATGTCCTTAGTTCGAGTTCGAAGGTAAGTGAAGTTTCCTAGTGAATGAGAGACATGTTCACTGCTCTGTCCCTGTGTCCTGCTCCCAGGGTCACTCACACCTGCAGCTCCACCAAACCCCTATTTTCCACTCCTTCCTAAGCCCATGACCACAACCTCCTCCCTGTCCCTTAAATATGGCCCCATGCCCAAAGTTTGTACATGGCAAATTAAGGGAATTGATGGCCCTGCTTCCAGGCATGATTCCTGGGCCTGGAACCTTCTGTGCACGGCATCCCAAACTCTCCTCCTTTATGACTGGCTGGGAAGCCGGAGGCTCAGCTCCTTTCCCCTGGGCCCTAAAAACCGTGAAGATTTTTCCCTGCCACCAGCTAACAGGAAGATGCACCATTGGGTGAGCACCAGACTGAATCCTGAGAGATAGCGTGCCTGGCCCTGTGCAGGAGATGCTTGAACACTGTTCCCACACAAGCAGCTCACCTAACTCTTCCGACAAGACCAGTAGCCATGTGTGCTCTGACCAAAACTGTGGGTGCTGAGCCTCAAATGCCCAGTTCGCCTGCACCCAGAAACCCGAGGTGAGGCCGGCTTTGTCTGGAGCTTGGCCTCCTACTCTGGCTTCCTTGCGCTCCTGCCATACGCTTTCAATAGGCCTAATCTCCCACTCATTTGTGGATGACACAAATTCTCCATGGAGAGATTTTTTGCTCCAAATGTTATAAATATGGCTTATGAATGACTGTTTCTGGTATTTGTAAAGATGTTTCCCCAAGAACTGGGCAAATGTCTGATTTCCCAGTGGATCTACAGAACTGTTTGTATTATAGTTGAAAGACTGTTTCAGAGTCTTTAAAGCACTTCGGCCCTGGGACAGAAGTCTTTGCCAAGCACTGCAAATGCCGAATTGGAATCAGGCAGCTTTTTTTTTTTTTTGGTGGGGGAATGCTCTTTCAGACTACACATCTGGATAAACTTGGTGTGCGCTCATGCGGAAAACAGACTTCGTCTAACGGCACTGAAATGTGACCCATCTGCGCCATCATTGTTTTAAACTTACACATTTCTTTCCTTTCACATATTTTTCAGAAGAAACATTAGTGACAACAAAAATGCTGCAATGTGCCCATTTCTTGAGTACAGGATAAAGCCATATCGGATATCAGGTTACCTTCTATTTTTAATACAGAAGTGATGATTATACAAGCTACGACGTATCCCCATTCCTGTGAACTGAACTCCCTTCTCCTAATTTACTGTGGCTGGGAAACTGGTGCTTTTTTTTTTTTAATTGAAAAAAGCTGAGCATGAATTGCATGTTTGTTCACCATTCTGAATTTCAGAGCCAGTAACCTTCACAAAGGCCTCTCTTCAAAGGACAAAGCTGAGTTTATAATTAGTCAGGGAAGTTTTACATTTACAACTGCGGTTACCAATGAAATATCTGCTGGTGAAAAGGCAGAGGGACTCCCTGTCACCTATCCAAGTCTATGTGGAACCGGAGGCCTAGAAAGGCAAGTGTTATCACATGACCTGAAAACGCAGCTCAATTTTTTTTTTAAAGAGCCCTACTGCTGGGCTGAATGTTTGAAGAGTCACTTTAACCACATCCTGTAATCAAACCATCTGGAACACAGTGCTGCGATTAGTCACCCTGAACATTGGGCTTTATCTGAACAAATAGTGTTCGGCAATGGAGCTCAGGAGATAGGGCAGTGCTAACAAAGGGAAGTGTAATGAAACACTTTATGCCCTAGTGTGCCCCCACCCGAGCCATAAACCCCCGAGACATGCTGCTCTGGTGTTAATGTACTACTTTATGAAAGCACAGTGAGCTCAGAGATGAAAGGACAGGAGGGCAAAAAATTGCTGGTTTGGATGGATCTTCTCTGCTGGTGACTGGAATATTGTGGGCACTGGGCTCTCCACGTTAATTAGAACCTCTCAGATGACAGTTTCCTCATTCCTATTAGGGTTTGGTTTTTTTTTTGTTTTTTTTTTTTTTTTTCAGGACACTGGGATCAAAAGCTCATTCACAGGATAAGAGTTAAGATCTTTTATTCGCCAGAGGTTAATCTGAACACAGAGATTTTTCTTTTTGGGGGCATCTGAAAACACTGTCCATAAAGAATAAGGAAATAAAGAAAAAGGCCTTATTACAAATAAATACGCTAAACAAATACCAAAAAGGCAAAAAGGCAGAAGCAAACAATGCTGTTCCCATCTACATTTGTAAAACCAGTATTCTTTCTTATTTGACTGTGCCGCCTTTTTTCAAAAGTGTATTTGATCATCAGGATACAACCTATGGAAATCTTTTTCAGTTCTGAAAGGATCACTCCTACCCTAAATACACTGAATTACCCTCTTCTCCCACCTCCCTTTCCCCGCTCCCCCCCAAACCATGCCTAAAGAAATCTTGTTTTCCCCTAGGCCTTATGGTTTAATACACAAAAGAACACAGAGCCACTTCCATCACTGTCGCCTCCCGCAGCCTTTGTTCTGAGGCCTGATGAGCTGTATTGATTTGGGAAAATCATTGAGCTTCTTGGAAAACTAGACTCTCGCTTATTCACTGCCATCTATTTCTTTCCCATGAAGACAGGTGGTCAATATCCAGTTGACTGGTCAGCTAAAAGCAGCTCCGGCTGCTTTTCTTTTCTTGCCTCCCTAGTAACATTATCCTTTCCCACTTTTAGAAAACACAATGGCTGGCTAAGAAGCCTTGTGGATAAGAAGAGGGAGCAGAAATAAGGCCTTTGTAAGGCACCTCTGGGAACTCTGAAGCTGTCCCTTGCATTTGCATGGGAGCCTGCCCTGCACATGTGGGTGCTGCTATTTCCACTAACCTGCCACTGATGAGAGCACCCAGACAGTCCAAAAGATGACTGAAAAGCAATCCTAGAAAACCGATCACAACTCAATGATCAGATACTTTACAATGCACAATACTGTACTTCTTTAAATAACCAGTGCCCATGTCTTAGCCAAGTTTCCCAGTTTCGAAGTGTCAGAAGTGTTTTAGGTTTGAAAACAAAAACGACAAAACAGAACTGTAGCAGGAACTTCAAAGTATCTCTGATGACAGAAAACCCACCATTTGCTTTAAAGTTAGGAGACCACGCCCACCGAGGCTAATTTTGAAAATCCCCTACACTGCACAATACACCCCATAAAAGGCAGCCCCCTACTGCTTAGGCCATTCCCTCAGATTTCCATGAAGGGGCCCAGATATCCCACTTGGCAATGGTGGGGAGAGAGGACCAGCCCCCTGAACCTTGCTTCAGGGAGTCTCTGAGCCACGCTGCACCTAAAGCCTCAACGTCTCAGGCCCCATTCTCCAGATTGGAAGGCTTCTAGACTGTGGTCCATCAGGAGGTAACCCTCAGAAGAAACACAAAGTGTGACGCATATTTGGAGCAACTGAAATGTATGCACACCCCTGGGAGCCGTGAGACAGAAGCTGCAGGCATTGGGTCAAACAGTGAAAAACTTTTCTCAGATTGGCAGAGAACACGTGTGTGGGTGCTTGGTAAAAAGGCCTGTATCTTGTCCTCAGCTAAACTTTCCAGGAAGTGGTGGCAGAAACAAGCAACAGTGCCACTCTGCTTCTAGTGCCAAGGTGTAAATGTGATTCCCCTCAGCCAGCATCCATTAATTCATCTGAGATCAGACAAGTCTGCAGGCATGATTTCTGGGTGCCGCAGGTTCCTCAAATCTGCTCCCCAGTTTCCTCATGAGATAATTCTCCCTTGCCTCCTCCCTTTCTTTATGGGAACAAGGAAGGGGGTCAGTGCCAGCCATAACAGAATAACTGACTTGTCTCCCCGGCTTTGATTATGGGCTCATTGGGATATATTTTCTCATCCTTTATATGAAACCATTAAAAAGTTGGCGATTGATAAAATACTGAACTTGGGCTGCAATGAGCCAGGCGAATGCACAGCTCTTATAAATATTTTTTTACCTCCTGACACACATCCTTTCTCAGAGTGTTATTTGGGGCCCAGTGCTCTGTGTAAGGGACCCTGGCGGCTGGTAGCAGATGGTCAAGATCCCCAGGAGGAGACGGAAACAGCCTCTCTTCACTCCCACTTCCATGCACTCAAGATAAGCAACTGAAAGCATGGTGGCTCCTCCAATCGCCAGGCCCAGTTGTTTCCTGCACTTATGAATTACAGACTCTTCCTGGCTAACAGCTCCCAGAGGCAGGCTCTAACTCCAGAGACAGCAAATCCAGATCCAAACCAACCATCTCTTCAGCCAACATTACGCCCTTTACACAGCTTTACCTAAAAGAGTGTTCTCAGGTAAAGGCAAGAAGGGGGGCAGGGACATTCTATGAATGGAAAGTCATTTAACTGTCACCTTCTTACTTTCTGGTGCAAAGAACTATGTTTCTTGCCCAGTGCTTCCCCTTGCCAGGAGCTGAGGTGGAGGCAAAGAAACTATGGCAATGGATGAGGCAGCATGGAGAGAGCTTAGATACTCTGAAGAGAGGAGCGGCATCTTCCCCCAACACTCTAAATGCCTGCCTGTTCTCACCAACCTTTTGTAGATCAACGTAGACAATGAGCAGTGTTCACACTGAAATGCTAGTGGACTGTATGTCAAAATATGTGTAATGAGACAACAGCCGACAGGACTGCGCTCTAAAGTGACTTCTAGACATCGCGACCTTGAGATACAGGGGAGACCGTGGGAACCAACTGACAATGATTCTCCATTTCAGAGGCTGCTACTGAGGTGTGGAGCTCTCTGGGCCCCAAGCATCAGGTGCCGCATCAATGATGATGCTTTATTAAAGGCAGAGCATCTCCTGGCCTTTGTGCCAGCTCTGACTCTGCCCCTTCACCAGCTCTAGCGGTCCCAGGAGAATAGGCATCCCTACAACTCCCTAGCGGTCCCAGGAGGAATAGGCATCCCTACAACTCCCTAGCGGTCCCAGGAGAATAGGCATCCCTACAACTCCGCTGGCCACCAGCTGTGTCCCTGTAAGTCATCTAACCTCAGAGCGAGCCAGTCTTCACAAAGACTAGCACCATTTATTGGAGATCACTTGACTACTGTTCTACTGACTGAAATTTTATCTTAAATTTACCACTTACAACAGCTGAAAAATGAGAAACTTCCTGTTGTGTGTGTGTATGTGTGTTTTGAGTATGTATAAGGTACACAACATGATGCTTGGAGGCTATACCTAGTATGGTGGCTCAGGAGTTAATCCAACTCTGTGTCTGGGGGTGGCTCCCTACAGTGCTGGAGTCCCCGGGACGAACCTGAATCTCCAACATACAAAGCATTTGCTGCAGCCCATTTAGATCATCTCCCTGGCTCCCAAAGAGGTCCAATTTTTGAGTGACTAGAATGTCACTATCCTTACCTACATCAAAATAAGTTACATGAATGTCAGGAAACCTACATTACGCCCCTCACCATAACAGGCATCAGGGTGCGTGGGGGTCATTGTCCCATCCCTGCCTTCCCCATAAGGGGCGCTGAGCAAGTCACCAGGCAACTTGCTGCGAGCACGAGGGAGGGGCAGGAAGGCAGGCGAGGCACCGCAGATCATGCGCCCTCCGCTCCTGCCGCACCTGGCTTTGGAGACTGATCCACCGGACCTGAAGTTCGCTATCTTGCATGGCCCCTCACGCAAGGTTGCAGGAGTCTCAGTTTCTTGTCTATCAAACAGGGATGTTGTCCTGATTTTTGTCAAGCCCTGGACATGGGCACAGTCATAGCCACCCAGCAAACAAATGGCCCACCTGGGCTTCCCCTTCACTGGAACTCCACGTATCTGCAGGTCCCAGGCTGAAGAATGGAGGCACTCAAAAACCCACCAAGTCTGTGCCAGGAAATGCAGCCTGCCAGACTGGAGCAACATGCAGTGGGTGGGATTCTGAGTGCAGAGCCAGGAATAAGCCCTGAGCACTGTGGGCTGTGCCCTCCTCCACCCCCAAACAAACAGCAACAAATAGAGAAATGCAGCCAGTCGCCAGCTGTACTGCCTGCTCTTCAGGTGAGGCCCGAGGTGTGAGGGGCATCCACACCAACTTCCTGGCATCCTGGCTACCAGATGACTGAACATGTGGTCTTTCTACTGCTATCTCCAAGGCTAAAATTCTCCCACAAGCAGGATTTTTTAAAATCCTAGCTGGATCCACCACTAACATCCACCAATAGAAAGTTCTATAAGCAAAGAGTGCTTTGCTACACAACCCCACAGGGAAGCCAGTGAAGAAAAGTGGACACTGTACTTGGTTGGGGCACACTAGGAAACTTCGCCTTTCGATTCAGGCACAGCTAAGAGGTCTGGACACCTGCCCCCAGCCCAAGTGATGCCTCCAGGCCTGGTGGACATCAGCATGGGTACCTGCAGGTAGCTAGGCCCTGGGGTGCAGAATGGGGCAAGCAGCCCAGTCCTCCCCATCCTGACAGGCCTGAAGGTCAGAGGCTGCCTTCCCCCCCTCCCCAGGCTACATTCCACAGCTCTTATCTTTCAGAGAAGAAAAAAGCCCAACAGAGTTACAAGTATTTCAATAACGTGCTTAGAGACCAGCTCTTTTCTGTAAACAAGCCTAATGAAGCGTGACTAATAGCGGCTCCGAGAGCAGGGCAAGGGAAAGGGGCCTTTGTCAGCGCTTATTGGAGCAAGGCTGCGTTTCACCGGGCAGAACAAAACTGAGCTGGTTATTGATTGACCAGCCCTAGCTTGGTGTCACTGCTTTGCTGTCTATTTCTATCTACTGTGTCTATAAATACATGTGTTTATGTACACACACACCCAGTCACCTGAGTCACCTAAGCTAAAGTTTGGGGCCATTTACTTCTCTGCAAACCAAATGGAGTATATTCAAGGCATCTCACTGAAATCTAATTCTTTGACACTATTCTAGCTAGGCCTCGCTCTTCCCAATCTCTCTCCACATTCTCTGTCGTATGAGCCCCCATTTTGGAGCCTCTGACCTCCACATTCTCCACAGCCAAGTCCGTCTTCCAGGTTGCTCTGACTGCACTTGACTCTTTTTTTTTTTTTTTTTTTTAATTTTTTTATTATACCACCGTGAAACATACAATTACAAAGGTGTTCATAATTGGTTCTTGGTAATACAGTATTCCAGCACCCATCCCGCCACCAGTGCCCCATTTCCACCACCAATGTACCCCCCCCCCTCCCGTCCCCCCACCCGCCTTAATAGCAGGTACCCCAGTTTCCTTTTCTTTCTCTCTCTCTCTCTCTCTGTCTCTGCATCTCTCTCCCTCTTATTTTTACACATTGTGGCTAGCCCTGCAGATATTTAGAGTTTATCACTTAAGTCTCTTTGTGTATATTCAGTGGTGAGTTTTAATCTGCCATTACCATTTCCCCATATTTATTAAAACACTGGTATCTATATCCTATTAATGAATGCAGTCATTCTATATCTGTCCTTTTTCCTTCTGACTAATTTCACTCAGCATGATAGACTCCATGTCCATCCATTTGCAGGTAAATTTCATAATTTCATCCTTTCTGACAGCCGCATAGTATTCCATAGTGTAGATGAACCACAGTTTCTTTAGCCAGTCCTCTGTTCTCGGGCATTTAGGTTGTTTCCAGATTCTAGCTATAGTGAATAGCGCAGAGATGAATAAAGAAGTACAGATAGTGTTTCTGCTATGTGTTTTTCGGTCTCTAGGGTATATTCCCAGGAGTGCTATTGCTGGATCAAAATGGGAGCTCAAGATCTAGCTTTCGGAGGAATGCCCATATTGTTTTCCAAAAGGGCTGGACCAGTCGGCACTCCCACCAGCAGTGGATGAGAGTCCCTTTTGCCCCACATCCACGCCAGCACCGGTTGTTCTTGCTGTTTTGGATGTGTGCCAGTCTCTGTGGGGTGAGATGGTACCTCATTGTTGTTTTGATTTGCATCTCCCTGATGATTAAAGATGAAGAGCACTTTTTCATATGCCTTTTGGCCATTCGAATTTCTTCTTTTTTGGAAGCTTCTGTTCATTTCTTTCTCCCCATTTTTTTGATGGGGTTGGCTGTTTTCTTCTTGTGGAGTGCTACCATGCACTTGACTCTTGAGCTGACAATTTCCAGCTTTTTTTTTTTTTTAATTTACTAAAACATATTGCCTTAGGGGCTGTGATTCTCAAGACTTCACAGTGATGTTTTGGGCACATGGAGTTAATACACCATAGCCACTCACCATCAGTGGTCATATCCCTTCATCCACAGTCTTGTTTTTTAATAAATTCCAAATGACTAGGGTTTCACGTGTCCGTTTCACCTGTTGACTGCTAAAGTGAGGTTCCCTGTGATGTCAGCTAACAGACTTTCCCTCACAACAACGTCTTCGATTCCTGTTTGCCTTAAGTCATACATCCACTGAGCATGTTCACTGGGCTCAGATGTGGCTCCCAACTTTGTTTCTGGACAGACAGGAATTCCCATCCAACTCTGCTTTCTCTGTGACTCAAAGCACAAATTTCCGTATGAATTATTGACTGCACTCTGGCTTCAGCTGAAACATTAGCCCCACAGCTGATAAGTTCTGACCCCAGGTGGCACATCAACCAGCTCCAAAGAGGCTGGGACATTAGTGATCTGCACTGGGAGGAAGGCGCGAGAGTCAATCAATCATGCACTCTGACAGCTTTTATAGCCTCCCAGCACTAGGCCCAAGTAACCTCCAAGATACCTATTGTTCGCATTATTCTCTGGCGCTCCAGTCTGATGAAGTTAGGGTTAAGTCCAAGGCTTCAGCAGGAGAGAGGCTATTGTTAGTAACTCTGTCTTTATTGACTCTGACCTGCGGGGGCAGCCCGCTTGAAGTCTTTTCCAGAAAGTAATGCACTGTTAATTGCAGCTCATCATCAGACGGCTTTTGTACACCTCTTCTCACCAACGGAGGACCTGAAACATTTCATCTTTCTGGGCTGCTTTGTAAAAAAAAAAAAGAAATCTCTCTTCCCCCTTTCCATCATCTTTCTTTCCCTCCCACTGGACACAACTCTGATGTGTACCCCCACATTCCCTAAATCACTGGATCGAATATGAATGCGACCTATACATGTGTGGCTGGAAAGGCTTAACACATGGCAGACAGACGGTGAAATAAATATTTTTGTCACGGCAAATCTCTGTGAGGACTGGTACAGGGACGGGAATAAAATCTGAAAGATCAATAGGACAGATCAATAGGCTACCCCAATTTCATTTTATTTTCTTTCTGGTGCCCTTTGTTCAAACTAAAGGTCATTTCCAGCTGCAAACTGGTAGATGTGTTAGGGAGCAGGAGGCAAGGGTTGGACTGCCCTGGGGCACAGCGGCAGGAAAAAAACAAACACCACAACAAAAGGCCACTCAGGCTTCCCTGGAAGAATTAGAACTCTAAAAGGGTTGCAGAACTACTGGTCTGAAGGCTTAGGGATTTTCTTTGAGAGAAACAAAGGCCTGTTCCTGGTAAACATCAACATTTCAAAGCACTGAAAAGAGATGTACTCAAAAGAAATTTTAAGCCAATAAAATATTAGTATATCACTATGCACACAAATCAAAATGTAACTGTGAAAACTGAAAGCTGTGGAGTCTTTGCATTAAATAAAATAACTGGTAATTCACAGGTAAATAATCCAGTTGCATGTGAATCCTTATTTCTTTGTTGTTAGAAACTTTCATGAAACAGGTAATGTCACAAGTTAGGGGAAACCAGGGGCACCCTCCTATGGGATTTCAAAAGCCATCCGCTTTTAGTGAAGCATTACAAAAGCAATTGATGAGGTACATTTGTCGCCCACCTGATGGAGAAGCTCTAAACACAGCCCATAACCTGCCCATCCACAGCAGATGCAGACCGTTGGCCTCTCCCATTGCTCTGTGCAATTTAATGAACAGTCTCACCCAACAAATCTCCTCCCAATCGCCTGCCAGTGCTCATGCTCCCAGGCTCTGGGCCCCAAAGAGAGATTTGTCATTGCTTAAATAAATTTTACAGATGTAATAGATAAAGGCAATAAAGAAAACAGAGCTTTTATAAAACAAAGTTGACAGAGCAGAGAGCTCGCTCTCTCCATAATGAGACGTAGGTTTGCGCGATCTAGGCAGCTTGTGTGTGTACCGAAGGAAATAAGACAATGAAGGTTAGGCAGCATGAAATGACAGCCTTCTCTGCCTTGCAGGGAACGTAAATTTTATTTGCAGAATGTAAATCTTACAGCCCAGGTTTTCCATCTGCATGTGTGATCACCAGAAATCGATTTCAAGGACACAGGAAGTGATTTCACTTATTGTTCAGTTATGCAAATCCCAGGTTGCATATTCATGATTACTACTAACCGGAAAACCCAGTTGTGGCTCTCCTGTTGCAAACCTTGCTGGCACAGATCATGACACCTGCCTTTTGGCTAGTGTACTCAACACGGAGTCAGGTTGGCAGGAGAGCAACTGGAAGGACGCCCATGGATGGACACACAATGAGCAGTCCATAGCGTCTCATGGGAACTTCCTAAGTTCCAGCTGGGAGGCAGACAGATGATTTTCCCCCATGTTTATGGATATCTCACACTCACCCAATAATATAAAGAAACCAGGTTATTTTTCAATGTTACATCCTTAGACTATCAGGAATCATGATCTGAATCCTAAGACCAGATCCTCATGCCATCTGAACAACTTACATGTAAACAGGGTTTGCTATGCACAGGTGTGTAGGTCAGTGCTTCGTAATCTCTTCATCAAATGATGGCATGTGATGTTTGCGTCTAGGTTATCGGGCTACCCCAATTTTATGTCCAGGAACAATTTTACTTTCATTTTCCTAGTAAAATTGATACTTTAAATGACCCACCAATGTAAATTTAAATGGTCCTCTGCAACCTCTAAAGCACAATTTTAAATAGAAATGCGGTGCAAGGTATAAGTCAAACTATGCAATTATTATACAAAGTAGAATCAATGTCACTTAAAATTCTAACAAAATTGCTGTTTGAAAAAAAGCCCGCGGCAATAGCAACTACTCAATACCATAATCAGCCCAACAGTAGAGTCAGAAGCCAAGTACAAGGTTTCTTAGTAGCGGATCACTTATTTACTTAACATAAATTAGCAATCTGATGGAGTAAAAATGATCTTGCCAGATCTCTAAGACCATGAGGTGAGAGGTGTGGGATCAATCATGCAAGTTAACTTCTATTTGAAATGCATTCATTCACAAGCCCTGTCATTCCATAAATGAAAGTAGTTTGCAGGCCTGGGGCTGGGAGCTATGTCTGGGCAATAACGGTTTACAAAGCATTCATTCAAGGTTCTCTAATTTACATTCCACAGGGCCCTTCCCAACACACAAGGCAACAGAGTATCTTACAAGGCAGAATGATCCTCTTTGCCTAAGCTGGGATCCCAAATCAGAGAACTGTAGGCAATGTCATAAAACTCATGGCTCCTGGGGTCCCCTCCCACAAATACCAGAACACTGAGGATTTTCACTTTTGACTCTTACTTGAGAACTGCATTCACTTCTGACTATGTCAGGTACCATTCAACCAATCCAGTGGTGGTGGTGGTGGTGGCGTGTGTGTGTGTGTGTGTGTGTGTGTGTGTGTAGTGGGAGAGGGGTGACCAGCATATGATCTGCACTTTACAATAACTGATTGGGGGGGGGGGGAAGCTGGCAGTAGGGCATTGCCTAAATTGCACAGGGATCAGCTGGGAAATGGCTTCCCAGTTTCTGGCTTCTGTCCGTGACAATGATCCAGCAACCCCTGACAGAAGGTTCTAGAAAACACTAGCCTTCATCAGTTCAGGGGTTTTCTGCTCCCTCTCATCATTTGGGAAGTCTGTACAACAAGCTACATGATTGGCACGATAAACTTCATTTTATCATGCCCAGAATTTCTATTAAATAAACATATTCCCTGTATCTTGTGTCTTTCAACAACAAACGAGTTTTAGGCAATCTCTTCAAACATGCTTGCTCTAATAAGGAAGAAACTAGAGTCCAGAGAGAGGTTACAAGGTGGGTCCCAGAACTAAACACAACCACAACTGGGTCCATGTTCTTCCACCAGTGGCGCTTGGGGTCTACACAGCAGTGTTGAGGTGGGGGATACAGGGAGGTGCTCATCAATGGCTCCTGTACCTCTCCAAGAAGCAGGAGGTGTCTCTAAAGCTCTGCCTGCAGCTGGGAGTCTGCCCCTATGGCAGAAAACTGCCTGGCAGGACTTACACACCCCTGTGAGGAGAGAAGATGAGGGTCTGCAAAGAGGCATTGTTCTTTTTTTGAGGTCTGGGTTAGAAAGGAGCTGGGGGGGCTGGGAACACGGCCTCATACATGTGGGGCCCTGGTCTCATCTTCATCACATTGGATGTGTGGAAGGACACAGACATGGACAAACACACACACGCTCAGACAACCTGATGAGCCATTTTGTGCTGTCAGCAATCACGTTACAGAAGAGAGCTCATCTGAATCTGCACCGAGTGCCTCTTGTCTTAGTTCTACCACTACGTTACTAGGCTCAGAAAGGTCCTGTGAAAGCGCAGGGGCAACAGGATCCACAAAGGCTTCTGCTGCCCTTGCTCCTGAGAGGGGGGTTTATCTTCGTGCCAGTCCGTTAGTCATTATATCTTCCAGGCCTAGAGTTGGCACCTGGTCAAGAGGCTTTGGTAAGGCTTGCTACCCCCCACACCAAATGTTGGATCACTAACTAACAATACATACTGCACAAGATTAGGCTTTTCCAAACATGAAGGATCAGGGCGCAGAGACAGTACAGGTATTAAGGCACTACCTGCCTGACACATGGCTAACTCTGACTCAATCCCTAGCGCTGTGTACAGTGTCCCGCCCCTACCCCCAGTACTGCCAGGAGAGATTCCTGGCAACTGAACCAGGAATAAACCCTGAACACACACACACACACACACACACACACACACACACACACACACAACACCACACCAAAACAGGCAAAGAATCAAGGCATGAATTTTAAAGGAAATCTAAGGCAATCCTCCACGCCTAAGCTCCTGCTTAGACTACGAATGAGTCTACTCCTTCTCCCCACTTCACACACATACGTCTAGAAGATGGCACAGATGGACTTCAAACCCAAGCCCATCAGACACTAATGTTCTCACAATCTTGCTGGATGATAAAATCCCCTTGAGTGCGCATAAAAAACATCAATTCTTAGCTCAACTCAAAGCACTGAAGGAAATTCTTATTACAGCAACTGGGCTGGCAAGTTTTAAAGAAACATGCACAACATATGAAATCATATATATAACCAGAGTTTTTCCCGGAAAGAAACAAGGGACACTGATTTTGATGCATCACTTTCCAACACACTGGGGGAGTGGAGCCGTTGCACTAACTCCTCCAGAAAGTCACCCAGGAGCCCTGACTGAGGCTGAGAACTTTTATCTGCCCGAGTCCTCTGACAGCAGTATTAATACAACAGCTTAACTTGGTTTAAAGAAAGAATTATTTCACCAGCCAAACTAATCTCTTCTGGCAAAAGGCAAAATTCTGTTAGGGCTACTCACAAAAGATGATGGGGTCCAGCAATCCTATCTTCATACAGGGGAATTTGGAGCTTTTCAAAATACTCCTAATATAATCTCACTTATTAAGATAAAACGATGGGCTAGTGGACTGCAGCACCCACACGGCACCACCCCTTTATTTCTTCTAATGGAAAGGATCTATAAATACAAGGGTCCATTTTTCACATCATAGCCTACAATATTAGTAACCTGTTGTCTTTTACCCGAAGGCAAAGTAACTCAAGGTCACCCTGTGAGGTTAAAAAAATTGCAGCGAAGACAAGACTCCAATAAGGTGGGCTTCCAATGCTGCAGGTGGCGGTTCTCAGCCAAGGGCCCCCTGCCTACCTCAGAGTGGAATGCTAAAGGCAACCTCCTGGCCACCAACCACTGTCTTGTGGGCAAGTACTCTCAGGTCATTAATTCATCAAAGGACTTTCAAAAGGACAAAAGCATGGAAAGAGAGGAGGGAAGGACAGAGAAAGGGAGGGAGGGAGGGAGGGAGGGAGGGAGGGAGGGAGGGAGGGAGGGAGGGAGGGAGGGAGGGAGGGAAGGAAGGAGGGAAGGAAGGAAGGAAGGAAGGAAGGAAGGAAGGAAGGAAGGAAGGAAGGAAGGAAGGAAGGAAGGAAGGAAGGAAGGAAGGAAGGAAGGAAGGAAGGAAGGAATCAAGCTTGCCTTTTCTATACTATTCAAAAATACCTCTTGTGAGATCCTCAAAAGCAACAATTCAGCAAAACGCGATGGCAGAGCAACCACTGAGTCAGCCCTTAAAAGTCCTTTTCAAAAAGCTGCTTCCAGTGAATCAATTTTCAATGTTGTTTCAGTTATTCTTAGACAGAAAACTTTCTACCCCTCCCCTTCTCCTTTGGAAATTTGGTAACCATAGTTTCTGTATCCTGCTGAGACTTGATATGTAGAGCTGTATTCTACCTGCTATTAAGCTGCTGATAGCAGTGTTTCTGTTGCAATTTATGAGCAATGTCAGTTGAAGGCAGAGAGTATTGTACACACTATATTTTCCCAGCTGGAGATCTCCGTGAATGGAAAGCAAAAACATGAATACACATGCACTGTGAGCTTGAGGGAATAAAAAGGCAGGCAAAAAAAAAGTCAGCAGGCTAAAATCAGGTGGGTGGTCTTGATTATAAACCAAGCAGATAATAAAATATTCAAAGGAAGCTCGAACTCAATGGCCAGGAAATAGAGATACACAAAAGTCTTTTTTCAGCCAGTGAGTCTGCTGCCCAATTGGGCCACTGGGGCTATGCCAGGACTCACCTTGCCACCTAGGGTTTTAAATAACCAAAAGGTCATTTGAAACCACAAAAACAAATCCCCTTCCACATTAGGTTTCGAAGAATGACTCCAACACACAGTGAGAACAACAGCCCATTTCCAGCCTTCTCTTCTGAAGCCTTCCTCCCACACCGCACACCTCAAAAGAGGCATTTTTCTCTTCTCCCTGAACCAAAAGTATTTCCTAAGGAAACAGAAATTGGGTTTTATTTGTGAGGCTAAGAAAGTGACTCATCAGTTGTCTCTAGGCATCTCTGAACACGAGCACATGGGACACAACAGTTCTCAAAAAACAAACATAAAAACCCCAAAACCAGTTTGGCAGAGAAAGGTTCACATGACAAATCAAGAAATCACCCTCCAAATTATTAAAAAGCCAAAGGACTCTGAGGAGGACCAGAGAGATATTATAGGGCTAAGAGTCTCTGCTTTGCACACAGCCAACCCAAGTTCCATCCCCAGCAAGAACCATCAGTCTCCTGATACCCCCCCAGGAGTCAGCCCTGAGCACTGCTGGGTGTGACACAAAAGCAAAAACTGAGAAATACAACATAAAATATTAATAGGCAACTCATCAAAAAAATGATTTCATTTTCCCTTGCCTAAATACAATGTGGCACGGGTTTATGTTAGAGGATCACAATGCTGCCATTCATCACAACGATGAGGAAAAAGACTTTTCAAAGAACCTGGTCAAGCACAAACCACTACACTCTCTACATACCTGCTGTGATTAAAGTGATCTCGGTTAGAGGCCAAGATTCAAAAAAAAAAAAGAACAAGCCAAAATATAATTCTAATACTCTTCTTGCACAGAAATAATGAGTACTGGGCTAGAGAGATAGCCCAGTGGATCTACCTTGTACTAGGCTGACACAGTTTGATCCCCAGCACCACATATAGTTCCCCTAAACCCTGCCAGGAGTAATCCCTGAGAATTAAAGTAAGGAATTCCTGAGAAAGTCCTGAGCAGTGCTGGGTGTGGCCCAAAAGCCAAAATAACAATAGGAAGAAGAGAAGGAGGAGGAAGAAGAATCACCTAAAGAATTCATCTACTCGCCTCGCTTCCCAATTATACTTGTAGACTCTATTGACTGGGAAAATGCAAACACTATCTTCAGGTACTAAAGGCAAAAGATGTGCAAAATAGGTCATTGCAAAAATCAGTATGATAACTTGCTTCTTTTCACATCATCTTATAAGGATATCACCCATGTCCAGGTAATATGGAAGCAGTACCTGGATCTAGGTGTTCATCTGTCTTCCTGACCAGAATTTACGGTTTTCAATTCCAACTTTCACCTCATAGCACCAATGATATAAAATGAAAAATATGAAGCCTGTTAAATTCACCAAGCCCAGAGCAAGACTAGAAGAAAAGTAATTACCATTTAAATAGCAACATGAAGTTCTTTGAAGAAACAGGCTTTTGATGTTAGCATCTCAATGCTAAAAGGCAAAAAAATAAAATAAAATAAAAACCCACCTCAGATCTTAGCATTATTCAGAGGAAACCTGAGAAAATAAATGCCTGCAAATTCTGCCAAATTCTTTCAAGAGAAATAAGTATGAACCCAATATTCTCTTAAGCAAGTCATCAGCTCATGAGGTCCACAGGAAGGTCCTCCAAAATTAACAAGGAAAATAGGAAGGGGACAGCAATGGGCAGACTTCTGAAATGACAAGAAAAGGGACTCTTCAGAGAACAGACAAGGAAGCTCCAATTCATTTCTGGATGCTGCCCCCACCCCCATCCCCCTGCCTTGCAATGAAGAATAAAAAGGAACCTAAGTATGTCTATAAATCCTGACGCATCCCACCACCATCACTGCGAGGCATAATCTGTGCATCTGTTCCCAACACCACTGAGAACCTAACATTATTAAACTCTAAACCCACTGGAAAGGGAGGCAAGATGGTATCTTTCTTCAACAAATGGCTGAACACTTCTTTACAAATTGCTGGAAATACAAGTTCATGTGATGTAGTGATACAACATCACATGTCCCTACTCTCACTGATGAGCCAGTGATTCAACCATTTTAAATGGGTTGAAAATGATTCTAACTGGGGGGGGGGGGGGGGGGGGGGGGGGGGGGGGTTGGCCACCCAAGGGCGGGGGGGGGGGGGGGGGTCCCAGCCCACCACAAACTTATCCCGGAGAACGGCCGGGGGGAGTGGGTGGGGGGAGAAAGGGAAAAAAACCCTGTAGGTTTGTTGGTGTGGAAAAAAAAAAAAAAAAAAAATTCTAACTGCAGAACATCTGACTTAAGAGATGATCTTACACGCTGAACCTCCATTAAACGCTCTTGGTTTTTCCCTTTTGTCCCCTTCTGATATCCTCCTATATTTGCTTCTCTCCTATACACCAAAATCATATAACGGAAATGGGAATGAGACACAAACCAGACAACAAGCCAGTTAAAAAAGACTGGAAGGAGAGTAGTCTGTCAGAGAATATAAAAGTTCCGCTTTGTTTTGGACCTTGAACTACCCATGCCATCTCTGCTGGTGGTACAAACAATTGAGCATTTGACAGGTTCCTAGGATCAAATGCTGGTCTCTCAACAGACTTATTTCAAGAGTTACTACTGGCCCAAAACTGCAGAACATTCCAAAACACCTTCCACTCAGGCTCCCTTCAGCCTTCATGGCTAGTATTACATGGTGGACTCTCTAGTGGCAGGAACTCATACAATTGTGCATCCTTTTTTAAAAAGCCCATTTTAAAAAGCTAATTTTACACCTATGAATGTTTTAGACTAAGTATAGAATCCATAGCACATAACCTCCACCCGACTCTTCAAGGCATAATTTCAACAAACACTCAAAAACGCATTTTGCAGCAGTAATGACATCTTTCTGGATTTATGTTGAGCAGCTACTATTATTCCGTTACACTGTTGTGTGAATACTTATGTTACAGAAGGCACTGAAGACCAGCCTGTAACGCCTAAACTTGCTTAGGATAGACCCAACTGGGGCTACCCTTTCCTACAAATATTTCTCACAAAGGAATAGTCACCCACTCAGACCATCTGCTTGGGTCCATTCCACCTAAGACCATCATCTGTAACCGGCTGCTGGGTATGGGGGACCCTGTGCCACAGGGCCTGGGACATAGCAGAGGGCAACCCGGCAATCAGCTCTGTGTTTAAGGACGAGTGCTCTGGAGAAACTGCAGCAGGAGTGCGGGTGTAGGAACTGATGAGAGAAAAGCTAGGTTGGGATGGCAGCTGAAAAATGGCTTCCCAGGGAGAGAGGATGGAGTCAGGACCTGAAACACGGGAGGCCTGGGCTGTGGCTTTGACAGGGAGCAGCAGCCACAGCTGCCAGGGACCGTGCAGTCTCAAATTCTTCTCTTCCTTCCATGGGGCAACTCTAGAGAGTGCTGCTGATTCACAGAGACTTGGTGTTTTCTCACTTCATATGAAACCAAGGAGATGCCAGCAAAGGCATCAACGAAGGCCTGGAAAAAAGGGAGTCAGAACGAATGGCTAAGGCATACAGTCGGCGCTCTCTGAACTTGGTGCAGAGGGGAGCACAGTACAGAGCAGTAAATGGGGGGGGTCTTGTTGGAGTTGTTCTCTCCCTAATATTTGTCTTTTTGATTTTAAAATTCCATCTGGCTCTTCGAGGTATAGTTTCAACAAACACTCAAAAGTGCATTTTGCAGCAGCAATGACGTTTATCTGGATTTCTACTAAGAGCAGCTACTGTTCTTTTATACTGTTGTGTAAATACGGGCCCTTCTCTGAAGTGTGTAATAGCTGCCCAGTTAATACTCTATAACCCCTGAAATAGTCTGTGGCATATCCAGTTAGCAAAACAAATCTTAAAGTACTAGCATACCGTTTAAAAGATTGGTTTGTTTAAAAACTGGCTTAGGTAACAAGAGTCATGTACAAGAATGTTCACAGAAACCATGTTTGATAGTAAAGAATGGGCCACAGTCCCAAAGCCCACAGGCACACAATAGACAGATATGGTGTATTCAAGCCATCTGATAGTGCAGTGAAAGTGAATTTGATTTGGTGAGTTAAAATTTAAAAAAACAAACAACTCCCCTAAACTTGCCCCACCCCACCCCCAAAAAAAACAACCACACAGCAAGCTGAGGAGCACATGTCTTGCTGAGTGTGGCCCTGGGTTCAACTTCAACAATGCACTCGCCCCAACCCAACACTGCCATAGGGCCCTGGCGGTTCCTAATCGCCACCAGCAGTGGCACCCACAACATAGAAACAAGACAACTCCAAAAAGCAATATTAAAAATTATACAGGTTATTATTAGACTTAATTGAAGTTTAATAAAAAAATGCAAAACTGAGTCATGCATTATTTCGGAGTCCAAGGGATTCAAAAGAACCTGGGACTAAACCCCCAAAGTTCTGGAGTGATTTTGCAGAGTAAGAAACACTGTGTTAAAGGAAATTCAGTGCCTGGGCTTCTCAAAGGCCCTGATACTGTGATATTCTGCTTTTCTCATATAGGTGGTGAGAAATAAGTGTTAGCTGAAGTGTTATTTCCTGTTTATACCTGACACATTTCAATCTATTTTGTACCTATTCATAATCAATAAAACAGGGTTTGAAAACTCATTTACGAATAACTCAGACCTTCACTAAACTGCTGCTCTGGTTGAATTCACATCTGTATAAAATGCCTTTTAGAAGTCTACCACCCTGTTCCATGCTGGCAAGCAAGCCAACAGAGAAGGAAATCACCTTAAAGCAACAGGAATATTGGAAATGTGCAAATGAAAACCCATTCGCTGGGATAGTACAGTGGGTAGAGTTTGCCTTGCACATAACTGACCTGGGTGCCAATACCAAATATCCCATACGGTTCCCCCAGCACTGCCAGCAGTAATTCCTGAGTGCAGAGTAGCCAGGAGTAAGCCCTGCACATCACCAGGTGTGACCCATAAAGAAAAAAAATAAAGAAATAAATTTGCTGTTCAGGACAGGCTGTGTGCACAGGGTGGGTACTGCCCCTTTGTCAGAACATGTTGGTCGGGGGGGGGGGGGGCTCAGACCTACCACCAAGGAGCTGTACACTCACAGCCACTCATGAGGGTGAGCTCTGAAGAAAACCCAAGGCTTCCATTTATCCCAAGGCTCATAAGCAAGAACTTCCAGAAAGGGGGAAATAAAGCGATTACATATCCGTGCAAATCAAAATGCACAGAACGGTGGCAGGCAGCCAACCCAACTACTCCAGGTCTGCTCGCCCATCTGCCTGGCCTGTTAACTGTCGGAAAATACAAGCAAATCACTTCTTCTGTAACTATTCTACACAGGGCTTCAGAAACCCAGACTCCACGATGCAACTTTAATAAGACAGAGCAGCTTATTATGATCAATAAAGCCAGGCCTTCCAGCATTTGCAGAGCCAAAACTGGCCTCAATGCTTCTTCCATGAGCCTGGAGCGCCAGTCACTTTTTGCCCCCCATGGCTAAAGGCAGGAAAGGCTCAGCCACTGGGAAGCCACTCTGTCTCGATTCCCCTCTACAGACAAGCCCAACCCAAAGGCACTCTCATCCTGCTAGCCTTTATTA
The DNA here is from genome assembly GCA_021461705.1 of Cryptotis parvus. Classification (NCBI taxonomy): domain Eukaryota; kingdom Metazoa; phylum Chordata; class Mammalia; order Eulipotyphla; family Soricidae; genus Cryptotis; species Cryptotis parvus. The sequence continues at coordinate 78,348 of JAJIBD010006392.1, read as the reverse complement.
CTCCCAATATAGTATAATTAATTTACTGGAGGCTCTTATTCATAACTGGACCAAATAAAGCCTTACATGGCTTTTGGCAGCTAACCTTTACTAAATTATGGTGACTAGAAGTTTGTCCAAATACTGCCCATCAGTCAGCCCCTTCAGCTTGTAAAGTTCAATTAGAGAGTTCTGAGCGCATTGTGTGCCTTCAAGCTTCAAAGGAGGCATTATTTGTGCATTTTCCATTGCCAAAAAAAAAAAAAAAGAAAGAAAGAAAGAAAGAAAAGCTGGCACCAAAGCAATTCCTAGAATGCCGACACAGGCCTAACTGAGAAATTAGAAATTAGCTTAGACTCAGAGCGCCCAGACACCGGTGCACTGGGACAAAAATCTCAGCGAACTGTCAAAACTGGCATTATTTCATGAACTCATGGAAATTTAATTAATACTGTAAGTGCTGACCAAGAACATGGAAACACAACCATCTTCTGGGGTTTTTTTGTCTCGATTTCTCTTGTAAGTGCCCCTGAGGGTTCCTATAAACATGGTCTAACAGGCCTGGCTTGGAACTGCTGGCCCAGGCACAGTGGGTGGCACACAGCTCAGAGGTTCCTATCTGGAACGAACAGGAGCCAAAGGCTCAACCCTAAGGGTGTGACTCCTCAGGATGGAACTTGGCCCTGTCAGGGGGAGAAGGGAACGGCTCAGAGGTGGCCTTTCCTGGAAGGCAGGTGACAGTCGGTCTGCCCATGGGAGGCTCTGGGTCACACCCTGGCTTGAAAGGGGATGGCTGTACTTTCCCCAGCATTCACCTACCAAGTCAGGAAAGTCCCCCAAAACCCATCTCTAGGTCTGTCTGCAGAAGAATCTGGGACTGCCCATTCTGTTGCCGGTCAGCATTTCCCACGACTGAAGAGAAGGCCAAGAAGAATGTGCGAAAAACATCCAAGTGAGCTGCTGTGAGGAAGGTCACAGCTCTCCATCTCCTTGAAGCAGGAAATAAATGACCAGCTTTGCCTGTGTCTAACCAGCTGAGAGGAGGCCTCACCTCACTTCAGCCTTACAAAATCGTGATTCCCCAAGATAACACTCTAAAGGACATATTAAGAAAAAAAAAACTTTAGAAGGATATAACCTTCAGCTTATACCTGTCACCTTACTGGCTGGGTTGACAAGCACATACACCACAATCCCTCTGAGTGCCAGAGCTAGGTAGTAAGAGGGACGTCGTATTTAAAGTCAATGTTAATTGGACTGCCTGCCTTTCCTTTCACTATCCATCCATTCATCTAACTCAACCCCCAGCCCCCTCACTCTCTTTCTCCTTCCATCTTTCCATCCATCCCTCCCTCCATCCCACACATACCATAACTAACTCCCCATGTCTTGGCACTAGACATTCATGTAAACCAAACTCTGTGCCCCAGAATGATATATCAATATGAAGTTATAATCCTCCTTTACTGGCCTTTTACTTAAGAAAGTATTCTAAACGAGGTGGACTATAGAAACCTCTTTTGTAGGCTGAGGAGGAAAACTGGAAATGCAAGTAACTGCAAGTGTTTTTGTTAATAAGCAGAGATGGACACTCTTGTGAGGTTTGGTACTACCTCGGCCAGCAACAGGGATGGTGAGCACAGGCGTTGGCTATGGGAAAGAGGCTTGGGAGCCTCTATCCTTCCAAGAAGAAAAGTTGTATGAGCCCCATCTCAGATTCATGGGCTCAGCTTGGAGGAGCTGGTACTAAAGAGCTGGGCAGCAAGGAAAGTAAAAACCGGGGAGAGACACTGAAAGGGGTTTCTGAACAAACTACCTGGGATCGACTCACAGCAGTAAATAAAGAATAGAGCTCAAAATCCCAGTCTTCTGGCAAGACCCTGTGAGAGAGGAAGAGGGCTGCTGTGAGGGGAGAGAGCCCTCTTTACAGCTACTAAATGCCTTTGTTTGGACAGTCAGTAAGTAGTCAAGCCAAAAAGTCAGCCTGCTGCTTCACTTATATGCCACTGTTCTAAGTTCCAGGCTACAAATTCTAGACATTCTGAAAACCCAACATAACTAAAGCCACATTTGGGGAAAATTGGGCCAAGTAAGTCATGACAATAACAAATGGAAAGACTTGCTCTCTATATAGATACAAAATGATCGTGATGCAGCATGCTCCAAATTGAATGAAATGATCTGTTTCAGGCAATGAAATTAATGGCAGTCACCAAGAAAAGCCAACTGAAGATCTTACACTTTTGATTTGTTTGCTCATCTGTATCATGGTGATAATATTAGTCAAAATAGTTGTTTATATAATAGAGAATGACACCTACATCCTTTCTCCCCAAATTTGGCACCAAGACTGAGTGAGATTCTCCTAGGGAGACAGATGGAAGTAGAGGAAAAAAACCACATGGAGACCCACAGTCAAGGGATCTTCCTAAAGAAATGATCTACCCAGGCTTCGATTGTCATGAAAAGACCTGTTCGAGCAAGTGGAACTTTTTTTTTCCTTTTTGGGTCACACCAGGCAAAGCTCAGGGGATTCTCCTGGCTCTGCACTCAGGTATTACTCCTGGCGGTGCTCGGGGGACCATATGGGATGCCGGGATCAAACCTGGGCCAGCCGTGAGCAAGGCAAAAAGCCCTACCCGCTGGGCTATCACTCCGGCCCGAGCAAGTGGAACTTAAGATTGTAAACATCCAAGAAAAGTAAGCACTTAAGGAAAGTCCCCAAAAGGGAAGACAGATAACAAAACACACTAACAAAACAGGAACTCTGAGGAATTGGGAACTGTACTAAGCAACAGAAGAGAGGGTGTGTGTGTATGTTTGTGTGTGTGTATGTGGGGGGGGGATCAGGGTAGAGGTGGGTGATGTCATACAAGGGAAACAACAGGCTGCATTCTTGAAACTAGAAAAAAGCTTTAAAGAAAACCATTTATTTCTCTTTTACAAGTATTTTCTAAAATTAAAACAACAACAACCATGAACGCATATTTTTTTATTTCCTTACTTTTGGAACTCATATTTTTAATGGAAAAATAAAAAAAATATATGGAGAAAACCTTTCCAAAATAAAAAAGCTATGAGAATCTATATACCATTAATTTGAAAACTGAAAAGATCAAAAAAGGTAGAAGACTGACAAAAGACTGACAACTCTTTAGAAGCTTGACTTCTAAATAAAATGAGCTGGGGGGGGGGGGTTGGAGAGAAAGACAGTATGGTGAGTAAAGAGCTTCCTTTGCATGTGGCTGACCGGGGTTCCATCCCTGCTACCTCTTGAGCATGGCTCTAAGTAATCCCTGAACACAGAGCAGGAGTAAGACCTGAGTTCTACTTGGTGCGGCCCAAAAACCTAAGTAAATAAATTTAATTAAATGAGCACCAGATAGAGAGAACCAAAGTAACATACATATAAAATTTCCAACAATGAAGGGCCAGGGTGTTTAAAGAAAGGACTCAACTCAACATCAGGGATTTAAAAAACCTCCAACAGATAGGCAAATTCTGTCATTAAACTCAAAGGTCAGATGCTAGGGAGGTGGTCCAAAGGGACCTTCCTTCATATGTGGGAGCCTGGGATTCAATCCCCAACACATGATAACTACTCCTCGAGACCATCAGAAGTGTCCCTGCCCCAGCACCTCACAAAGAAAGATCTCTTGTGTCAAAGGAAGGGAAGTAGGAGACTTCTACTCAGCATGGTGCTGGGCTTCTCTAAGCAATACTGGAGGGCTCAAAGCAGGGGACTAACATCTTCAGAATCTGCAAGAAGATGCTCATGACCAATTTTCTCTAGAATCACTTTATCAAATATGAGGAGAGAAGAGAAATGTGTTCAACCAAGATTTCAAATTTTTATTTCCCAAGTTTCACTTCTCTTTTTCAGGAAGGAAGCTACTAGAAGATTCACATGAGTCCAATGAAGAGACAGAAATTAAGAGATTAGAGAACAGAGAGAATCATGTAATGAACCACTGCTGCCCCCACCCCACTCCCTCAAAAGGGCATGCATTCAGGACTGCTTAGAGCTAAGTTTGTATAGCTCTAGGGAAAGCCTGAGCTTTTAGATTGGGCTGTAGCACATCAGAAGGCTTTGGAGAGCTCACAAGCTGAAATGCAAGGCCAAGAGCAACAGCTCAAGTGGCAGAGCACAGGTCTAGTACGCATGTGCAAGATCCTGAGTTTAGTTCCCAGTACAGCAAGTCCCCCCCATACATAGACAGACTGACCCTGGAGTCTGAGAACCAAACTGTCAGGCCAACCCCTGCCAGCCAAGAGTTACTGGGAGCAACTGGAGAGCATCCAGAGCACCGCTGGATACCACCCCATAAAACAAACATAGAGCCACATTTAAAATGTCTGAAGGCGAAAATGTACAGAATTCATGAAATAGTTCAACAAATCAAAAGGCAACTGCTAATTCTGGTCTGCTAGTTTCTAATGACTTAGCAATGGGTACACTAATAATACTAAGCCAACAGAAGACTAGAATAATTGCAGGGAGAAAGCTGAATGACAAGGAAAGACAGAGCATATGGCTGTGAAGAGCATAACCGGCTGGGCCAGGATCCCCCAAACGGGACAGTCTCTAAGCTGCCCCTGCCACCCTCTGCTTCCTACATTCACAGGCTGGTGGAAATTGTCATTGGAGTACAAACCAGACTCACGGCAAAACAGCAAAGAGCAAGCAGTCAGAGCAAGAGGGCATTCCTAAGAGGACCAAGTCATTCTAACAGCAAGCCATTCTAATCCAAACAGTAAGTCATACAGAGCCAGACTGACCCTGGAGTCCACCTCAAGCTCCCTGAGGAAGCTGCCTTGTGAAGAGGCTGGAATGGCAGAGGCAATGGCCTGTGAATGATGAAAACCCATCAAGAGCCCTGATGGTGGGCAGAGAAGTAGGCCCTGCTGCCCGGCCAGTCTCCATGATGGCAGGAGCACCAGGGACATGTGACCTGCTGGAACAACCTGAGTGTGGGGGCTCACACCCGCCACAGACCCCAACCGATCTCTAGAATCGGGAGATGATACACGTCTGTGTAAAGCTCACTCTGGCTGGAGATACAGAGCAGTGGTAGAGCACTTGCCTTGCTCGTGGCTGACCTGTCAAGCCCTGGCACCATTATGGTCCCTGAGCACTACCAGGAGTGATTCCTGAGCTCAGAGTCAGGAGTGCCTCCTGAGCACAGCAGGTGTGGCCAGAAATGAACAGACTAAAGTTCTTGGTTCATGAGTACATGAGGAAAATGGGATGTGGTGAAATACATTTGTGTTAGGGAAGAAGAGTGAGAGAAGTAAAGTGTCATCTTCCACAAATAGTATTAAAAAAATAGAAAAGTAAAAAAACAGTCATTTAAATTGGTTCATAAGGGGCTGGAGAATACCCAGCGGGGGGGGGTTGGCGGCGGGCGGCTGCGGCCTGGGTCCGGCTCATGGCCCGGCCCCAGGGTGATTCCTGAGTGCAGAGCCAGGAGAGCCTAAAAAATAAAAAAAAAAAAAATCAATAAATAAATTGGTTCATAAATTATTGAGGAAAACACTAGTAAAAAAGCATTAGAAATGGCTGCCTTGGATGGGCAGGAGGCAATGAAGGAAACAGGATTGCTTTGTTCCATATATACCTTGCAGATATCATGTATAACCTGAATCAAATTTTTTTAAAATGTTAAACTACTTTTGTGTTTAACTCTTATGTAGTCAAAACCGTCTATTCACTCTCCAGCTGCATATTTCAAGAGGTTTCAGGACACAATCTGGATAGGCCTTTTAGTTCAGGGATTCAAACCCCACAATTAAAACTGTTATAATTCTACCTCTTAGGAATCTTCCCTCTCAAGGTCTTCATTGTGCTACTTCTAGCTCAAAGGGTAACAGAGGAGAAGAATAAGTTTCAGTCTCCTCAGATCAGATTCCCACACACCTACTAATAATTCAGTAAGTGGTTTAAGAAAGCATTCTGGAAACATTCAATTTTTTTGTTTTTTAAAAATAGGAGGTTAAGGGGTATGTGTGGAATATAACTGGGGTCTTCCCTACACACCCAACTTTTGGAAGCTGAAGAACTGTCTACCAGTCCACATGACCTGGGCCCTGACTCAGAGGATGAGTTTTAGATGCCATTGGGGCAGGCTGTTTGTAAAGATTTTTGTTCACAATCCTGAGTCAGAGATGATGCTGACAAGAGCACCTTAAGATTCTCGCACTTGGGGCCGAGCAATAGTACAGCCAGTAGGGCAATTGCCTTGCACACAGACGACCTGGATTCGATCCCTGGCGTCCCATATGGAATCCCAAGCACTGCCAGGAGTGCAGAAGCAGGAGTAACCCCTGAGCTTTGCCGGGTGTGATTCCCCCCCCAAAAAAAAAAAAAAAAGATTCCCACACTCCTCCACAACCCAAACCTCAGAAACCTTCAAGGGAACATGTTTTCCAAACCCTCCCACCAACACCTCCCCAGGACGGAAATGAGGCTCACAGCCAAGGAAACACAGCACAGTGGTGGGAGAAGTGACAAGTGCTGGCTTCTCTTCACATTCAAATCGAGGGCTTTTTGGACTCGATTTGAATGTCAAATTAAAACAAATTAAGTGTCAATTAAAACAAACCTATTGTTTTAAGGTTTTTCCCTTGCATCTTTATCCAGTCTCCCAAAGTTCCAAAGGCATCTCAACAACAACACATAATCCCGTTTATGTAAAGTGTATTAAAGCTTCAACAGTGAACAGGCACAGTATAGTATTCAAAGGCACAGAATACTATACAAGAGCTTGACTAGGCCCTGCTATACAAACAGGGGTGGGGCGGGAAACAGGTGAGGTGTGGATTTTTCCATGTTAATTAATGGTGATATATGTTTCCTTCTGTTCCCTTCTCTCTTAACACATTAGTGGGTGCAGTTAAAGCAACTGCCTTGTTTCATTTTTATCTGGCTTTGCACATGGTTGAGCCACAGTCTTTTCTCAGAAACTGTCTATGAGCAATAATGCCAGTAGCTCCTGAAGAATTTTAAGAAAAATCTACCAAAGGCTGGAGCTCCAGGTTCTATTCCCAGCACCACATGGTCCCCAAGGGTCACTGAGAGTCACTCTCCAAATAGACTAAGACCTGGCAGAGAAATAGACAGCAGAACTCCGCAGTCAAAAGGATGCAGGATCTTTAATAAAGATACTACCAGCACTTCTTGATGAATGTGATTCTGCCTTCCCAAAACTTAATAAACATCGCGTTTCGTATGCAGCAGAGGAAGCTCCTGTTGCTTGGTTACTAACAGGAGTTCACAGCTGCACAGCTTCTTACGTGCTTTTCCAGCAGGGTCTCAAGTACTGTCTCATGGGGACGTTCACTGTTCAAGTAGCCAAAAACTAAGTTCATGAGCCGCAAAAATGAAGGCTTCTGCTACCAGCAGGCAATTTTAATGCTTTCATTTCAGTTTCTAATCAGTCTTAGCCAGCTTTAGCAACTACCCTGTCCCACCTGCTTCCCGCCCTGTCCCTTTCCGTTAATGATGAGAGTGAAATCGAGAGGCAATGACACCATACTGGGAATTCAGACAAATGGAAGGTGCCAGAAGTTAGGCTACAAGCACCACATACCTCTGAGTTTCCTGAGCAGCCTTTAACAGGCCTCTATAGATACCCCACTTCTCTCTCAACTGATCAGGAGAGCAGGGTGGTTTCAACCCTGGAAAGAGGGGCAATCAGCAATCATATCTGGAACCCAGATATCTGTGTGGCTGAGCCCCCTGTAGGCCTCCCAGAGGTGCAGCTCCCCCACAAACCTGTGGGAGCACAGGTACATGCAGAAAACACCCCCAAGATCCCTCCCAGACCATTCCTGAAACTGTCAGATCTATGGGGTCCTGGGGCCGAAATTCCACCCATTCCTACATTCCAACACAGCCCACATTTCTGTCCAAGAGAAACGAGAGGCAGTGAGACCCCTTGGCCTCAAATCTTCACAGTCACGCTCAGCATGTGCACACTTTGGTGAACTTCTTATTTGAAAATGCGTCACTGCAAGAAACTGCCAGCTCCATGAGACTGCCATGCCTAATGTTTCTTAAGAAGATACAATTGAGGGAATGGATAGTCCAGGGGTTATGGCACTTGCTCGTGGCCGATCCAGATTGGATCTCCAGCACTACCTATGGTCCCCTGAGCATGGAGCTAGGAATAAGCCCTGAACACTGCCAGGTTTGGCCCCAAACAAATAAATTAGAAACAAACAAAACAGATGACATTGAGTTCACAAAATACATAGGAGGGCTGGGGAGGCAGCACCCGGCTAAGACGGATAGACAGTACTGCTTGCCTCGCATCAGCCAAATCAGGTTCCATCTGCCACCTCGAAATAATGCACGTGAGCACAGTCCTGGTAATCCAGGAGTGGCCCGGGTGGCCCGCAAACACCAGGTCTGCTGTGAGATGCTGGGGACAGGGATTCTGAGTCACCAAAGAATCAAGGTGACTTGATTCTTTGAATCAGAATCAAGAATCAGTATCAAGGCACCTTGATTCTGAGTCATCAAGGTGCCATCAATATCAATCCAAGATGCCCTGGCACTGGACTTCTTTGCAAAATCATTGGGTGCTTTGTCCCGTAATGTACCTAGACCCTTTTGGAGAACTCTGAGGATGTATGCATGCCTCTACTCACTCCACCCAAGTGCCGTAGAAAAGAGGAGCTAGATGCAGCCCAGGGGCACCGCAGACAAGAGGGCCTGCAGGTTCCAGTCTGGCCCTCGGGCACCCCACAACCTGGCCTGCTTGCTTCTCGGTTCAGCAAAGGCCATGCCAATGGTCCTCATTCCAAGCCCAGTTCTTCTGTGTTCCAAGTGTTAGGTTTGCACAAGAAAGAACTTTCTATGGCAAGAAGCGCTCTGAGTGAGCACTGTTTGGCTGGTGGCTCCTGCTCTGGGAAGCTGCTGGGCCTTCGCTGGCAGCTGAGGGAAGCAGGAGAAAGCAGCCTTTGTGGGCTTGCCTTACACAGTTGCCTCCCGGCCCTGAGTGAAATAAGACACAGTGAATGTTCTCAGTCAGCTCTTTCAACTTGACTTACTTCAAAAGTCGTCGTCGGCCAGCCTGGATACTGAGAAGACATCTACATGACAACACGCAACTATGCAGATGTCCAGGGGAGGCCCTGGGGCTGGCAGGGCCAGGCTGTCCACAGAGCCAGCAGACCTGGGGCACAGGAAGGGAAAGGGGGTGGCGACGCCGTTCTTCTCTTGCTACGAATTACACGACATCTGGGGTATTTTTATAAAAATATTTGCTGAATATTAAATTTAAAAAACATTTCACTCTCTAAGAGGAATCAAGTTCCCACATTTCAGTCAAAACCTCTAACTGACAAGTAAATGTTTGCCTTTTTGCATAGTTTTCAAAAGTAACTGGTTGTGTTCATACACACATAAACAAAACACAGACTTGAAAGGTGGAAAAGTTGAAGAGATTGCTTTCAGGGAGCAAGAAATCCAGAACGGATGCACAGTTGTTTCCTTTAAGAGGTTTTCAGTTTCTCCACAATGATTATAAGAGTCTCCTGCAATGAAGAGAAAAAGCTGGTTCCACAGTGATATAAGGCTGATGCAGGCACACACATTTCCTTGAAGAGAGCTACGAAATGTGTTGTGCCTCATATTCCCGAGAAAAGCCACATTTGGAACACCCAAGGTCCCAAAACATCAAGTGTCTAAAACACATGTTGTCAGAAGGCTTAGTTATGAAACAAAATCCATGGGTGTGGTGAGTCTCCAGGGGCACCATTTGTCCTTTAGCTACAAGCAACTATCACATTCACAAACAGGGTCTTGATTATCTTAGGCTACTCTTCATCTCTCCCTTTTCTGTGTCTCCTGACTAGACTGATTACATCAGGCTTTACTCAAAGTTCAGTTGAGTGTGCCATGGACTGATTCTCCCAACTTTCTTTGCTGAGAAACAAATTAAAATATATGCCTTCTCCCATGCCATAATTTATTTCTTTCGTGCCAAGGGAGATACTAGTCAGAGAACCAAAGGGCTGGGGAAGGGTGCAGACAAGAATGCTTGGGTAGCTTTACTTTTCCAAACAGTCCAGTAGCTCGTCTTCCTGCTCACATGCAGAGGCCAAGAGGAAGAAAACAACTGTTGGGAACAGAGGAGCAGGGCCTGCCTGAGTGCATCAAGTGACAAATGATCCGGCAGAAATACAATCTTCAGACGCAAAGGTTTCCAGTAAGACCCTGCCTCGAAGCTTTGCTTACTCTGAAGGAACAGAACCCAAAAGACAGCTCAAAGTCAGGAGTACAGGCAGCCCTTCCTTCCAGTTCAGAGTAGAAGCCAGAAAGTCAAGCCACTCTCTGTCTCAAAAAAATTCTGCTTTAGCCTCTGTCACTGGGGGAAAACACTTGTGACTTGTCATTCTAAATTAAGCAGAAGTGAGATGGAAACCTTTGCCAGGCAGGCCAGGGCCTGAGAAAAGTAGCTGTGAGCTGACTGTCCTATTTGAATTTTTCTTACAAGAATGACAGTCTCACTCCCCTTCTCAAGCAGGACCCTAGATATGCGGGCCTTGCACGGCCTTGCACGATACGCAGGAGATCGTTTACAGCCACCTCCCTTTGTCACCAAGATGTCCTGGAGCCTAGAGTCTGGAAGGGGGCCTGTGACGTGGGGATCCTCAACCACTAAAGTGAAATACAAACTCCCACATATTTAAAGAAAAGGTCAAAAAAAAACCAGTATGTGTTGAATGGATTACAAATGTGGCCTTTGACTCAGCAATTCTGTGTCTTGAAAACTGATCTTATCATTGCAAATTCATAGATTTCATGCACTAGATATTTTAATGCAGTGCTTATATTTAAAAAGTTGACAGTGGGGTGGGAGCAATAGCACAACTGGTAGAGCATTTGTCTTGCACATGCTAGGTGCCGGTTCAACCCCTGGCATCCCATATAGTCACCTGAGCAGAGTGCAGAGCTCAGGAGTAACTCCTGAGCATAGGTAGGTGTGACCCACAAAGTAAAAAAAAAAAAAAAAAAAAAAAAAAAAAGTTGTTAGCAATATAAATGATCAACACTAGGAGCACATGGTTTGCATGCAGGAGGCCAGATTCATGTCCTGATGCTGCACAGTCCGTGGAACACTACTGGGAACAAACACCAAGCATAGCCAGGAGTAACCCTGAGAACCGTTTGGGGGTGACTCCAAAACCAAAACGAACAATAACGATCTGTGTATCTTGAGCCATAAACTATAAATGGGTCAATTTTATTATATCATGTGTATTGTAGCTCAATAAAGCTGCCATAAAAAAAAACCTGTTTTTTTAAAGTGAACAATGTGCTTTACTTAATCAATATGCCCAGATAAGTCAGGTTATTTGCAACCAATGACTCTATCTACATTTTACAATCAGGAAATATTGCTTTAGTTCAAAGTCATTACAATATAAAATCTTGAAATTTTCTCTTTACTTTGCTCTGTGGTGCCAGGGATCAAATTCAGGGCTGCGTAGATGCACATTAAGAGCTCTACTGCTCAGCACCAACCCAAAGACGCAAGATGTTCATTCTTACCAGCTACATTACAGGCAGATAAACAAGCAGACAAGAACATGTCACATACAGAATTCTTATAAGCCAACTCAGTAAATCTTTTCTAGATTTACTGAGATCCTAAAAGAGTCTCGTTTTAAATGTCATTCCATTCTCTATTCCCATATCAGAAGGACACATTTAGCAACTTTACCAACCAAAGACCCAACCAAAGTCCTTTACGGTATATTTAAAAACTTACTGCTTTCTGATTTAGCACTGAATGTCACCACCAAAATACATAAATGACACAAAAGAACAAATGTTTGGTCTAAAAATGTTAAGCTGAATCCTACCTAAAAGCAGCTTATTTTTCACACTGACAGGCAGTAAAGAGACAGACCATCAATGACGCCTCTTTCCAGCAAAACACACAGTCACTCATCACATCCGATTGGGGCTGCATCGCCTCATCAGGCACAGACAGAAACAGAACAGTCCAATAGGATGTTGGACCCCAGGAAAGCAGCATGGGCAACCTTCCCCTGATGCCGTCCTACCTCCACCACTCAGCAAATCTTTATGTCAGGCCCTCAGGAAGACCCTCCTTCCTCACATGCTAATGTGATCTTCATTAGCCTTGAAAGAGATGGCTCAGAGGGCTGAGAGGAGATTCTGCATGTTGGGGCCCCAGGTTTGGTTTCCAGCATGGCTTGCTTCCCTGAACACCATCAGGAAGGAACCCCCACATCTCCAAGTAGAGCTGAGAGTTGGCCGTGAGCACTGGCCAGCCAATACCCAATCACACCACATCATCAACGTCTTGATGTGCACGGCAGTCATCCATAATACATAACCTTAAATCACACAGTTTATTTCTTTACTGTACTCAGAAGAGAGGTAATGGCAAGGCAAATGGGCGATTGAGATGTACTGTGGGGGCTCATTCTGTGTGACCATGGAAGGACAGGTGATTTTGGGGGAGATGCAGCTCTCTCCCAACGCTCAAGGAACCAACTAGCAGGTAACCATTACATTTCTCGTGGCACAAAAAAAGGAATGTGAGACGCACCAGCAGCCCCTCAAAACCTTTGTGGCATTCACGCTGAGGTTCCAGGCTAAAGCCCGTGCTCCATTAGCACTGATTAGACAACTGTGCTCACCTGCCAAGCTCAGATGCCAGGGGTCATTTGTCTCCATTTGGCACAGTGCTGATAGGGACCATGTCCCATTAGATGGCTCAGAGCGCCCCATTATGGCCTTGTTATAATCATCACCGGTAAGGCGGATTTTAAAATGTGGACAAGAAAGGGGACATCATACTCCTTTTGTGAATTAAAGCTGAATGACAAAAATCACTGGAAACTACCTCAATCAACAGGAATAGATCACAGCACTCTATTGACTCCAAGCTCAGATCCTGCAAATACAAAGCTGGATTCCTACTGTAATTTCTTCTCAAATCAAAACTTTATGAGAAATGTTCTATTTTCAGTCAAAAGATTAGTAGGTAAATATTGCAGAAGAGGAATAACATGCCACATGTGAGGCTCTATCACCAATTATGTAGGATCATTTGCCTTTCCATAAATTGGTTTCACACCTACCCACATTTCAGCATTGTCTTTGTTAGAATCTCAGCGATGCAGAAGCAGACACATTCGGGAACTATCACTGAAGATTTGAAAGAATCACATGGGCTGTAGATGTGTGCACTTGCCTTGCACACATCCAACTGGGGTTAGATTCCCCCACCACTGCATATGGTCTCAAGAGCCCCACAGGAGCAATGCCTAAGCTCAGGGTAAGCCCTGAAAATACCTGGATGTGGCCCCCACATTAAAAAAAAAAAAGGGGCCGGAGCGATGGCCCAGCGGGTAGGGCGTTTGCCTTACACGCCGGCCGGCCCCGGGTTCGATCCCGGCATCCCATATGGTCCCCCGAGCACCGCCAGGAGTAATTCCTGAGTGCGGAGCCAGGAGTAACCCCTGAGCATCGCCGGGTGTGACCCAAAATGCAAAAAAAAAGAACCACTTGCTTTTATAATTAATATGAATATTTATGATATTCACTCCCAAGATCACATTTCTTTCCTTGGAAAGATCAAGTGAAAAAACTTTATCTAAACACACACATTCTTCCTCTAAGCTGGGTGATACATTCCTCAATAAAACTGTATGTTTTACTTAGCTCCCAATGATTGAGTACAATTCTATTCTTTTTATTAATTCCAACATTCTGTGTTTCTGAGCTTTATTAAAAACAATTCACAGGGAGGAAGCTACCCTTTGGGCTAGCACCAATAACAGTGAATGTCACCATACTGATAAATTAGGGCACACGTTACCATTTTTTTTTTTTGGTTAAAACTCCTTCCTCCCTCTCTCCCCACAGCACCCCAAACCTTTGTGGGGCGCCCTCAGGATCAAAGGTGGCTGGCTGGTCCTTCCTGCTCATTAGTATGGAGACTCGACCATCAGGGGCTGTCTGTGCTCATGGCCCACACACAGCACCAGGCAGGCAGCAAGGACAATGTTCACTATATACCTTAGAAGCAAGGCCATGGGGGAGACAGGGCACTTCTTTGTCCTCTCAAAGGGAAAAGGTGGAGCCACTCAGAGAGGGGGAGGCCATCCCACCTAGCCTGGAGTCTTGCCTCAGTTAGCAGTGCGCACCCCACCCCATACCCCCAATGCATTTTGTTTCACTTCCTTTTCTTTTTGTTTTGCTTGACCAATTAGAGTGTGGAAGGAACAGAGAAAGAGTGGCAGAGTCTTAGGAAATAGCAGCCATGACAATGGATCCAGTCAAACCACATACACTTTTGGTTAGGCTCACGGAAAATAAAGCCCAATAAGAAATATGACTTTAAAAAAAAAATCAAAAGTAAAATTCTTAAAGAGCTAAAAAAGAGTCAAGAGTCACACATATGATTCACACACACTGGAGAAACATTTTTCCTTTCCTCCCCCCCCCACCCCCCGCCAAATAACAAATTTCAAGCAAATAGCTGTACAGAGAGGCACGTGGGTTCCAAATGTCAGGAACAAGATGCTAAGGCGATTCCACCTCATCTGCGAATGATTGTGGGTACTATAGGGTTGCGCCTATGCATTCACCTTAAAGAAGAAAGAGCAGAGCGGAAAAATGAAATACGCAAACGCAGTAATAGTTTTTCCTCTCCTATTAAGCGTGATCTGAAACCCCACTAATTATTTCCAGAGGGAACTTCTCTTGTAACACTATTCCTGAGCACAATTTGGTTCTTAGGCAACCAGAACTACATGTACTGGCAGTAACACTGGAGTAGAAGTCTAAGACTAAAAGACACCCCCCACCCCGCCCCCAGTGAGGAATTGCAAGCACAAAAAAAAAAAAAAAAAAAAAACCAATCAAGTGTTTGGTGGGAATTTCATAATCCAGTGTTACTGCTTTCCCCAGCCAAACAAATCATGCACTAGCTAATGTTCCCTGAAGACTATCAGATGTGAGCTCTTAAATTTTCTAGTATTTGAACACACACACACACACACACACACACACACACAATTAGTGAAAAACACTCCTAGTTACACAAGACCCTTCAAATGAAAATACCAGGAAAGAGATTTTATTCACACACACACAAAATTAGTGAAAAACACTCCTAGTTATACAAGACCCTTCAAATGAAAATACCAGGAAAGAGATTTTATTCACTGAAACTCAAATATTTGTCAATGGCAACTGACAGTTCTCTAAGAGTCCAATTTGAAGCTTTTTGTTAATGTAACCTCATGTCAGAAAACCATTTATTGTGGCTTACTTTGCCCCTCTCTCTTCCCCAAATCCATCTCTTTCTGCTCTGGCCAAATAACCAGTTCCAAATGTGTTTATTCTGTTTCTCTTTCTTTTTTCTCAAAAGGGAAAAATTACTGGTCAAGTGGGTTTAATTTTTTTAATAGGCACAAGAGCTTTAAACACAGTATACTGGGTGGGGTGGGGAAATGCAAATGGAATGCTCTTGAGATTAGAAACCCATTAGAACACACATCACAGGGTCCAGGCCTTTGCTCAGACAGTTCTTAAATTCTATGGAGGTCAGAAGTTTAGTTTATTCAGCAAGAATAACTCTATTAACAGCTCCAGCTCCTTCACGTCGCCACAGTAAACATGCACACATTCCAAATGCTGGAAAATTTGCAGCAGTAAAAGGAAGGCTGGAGCGGCCGCAGGCGCCAGCAGCGAGGCTGACCAGCCTGCCCCCCAGTAAGTGGCTGGAGACATTTCCAGGGATGGGCAGATTGCAACACACAAAAGCTGGGAGACTGACTTTTCAGAGGCTAGGGTGGAAATGATGACAATTCGTATGTCACTAGCAAATGATACTAGTGACAGGAACACAAAGCTGGGAGAGCGTAGGGCGCAGAGTATTAGCTGTGCCCACCCGCCCCGCACTGCTCCACTTCCCACACACAGATTTCTCTTCTAAACAAGCACATCTTTTACTAGAAGCGAAGGTTAAAAGTCACAACCAAGCAACCTCAGAAGCAAAGTGAAAAATAACCCAGTCCCTACAGCTGTTGCAGCAGTGTTGGGGCTAAACTGACATCAGCCGCCCAGGAAGCTCTCTCTGCAGGAGCTCTGCCCTACCCCACTTGCAATCAAGGACATCTGGACAAGTGATAAAAGCAAGGGCACTAAGTCATTCCTAGGGAACAGAAGACTCAGCTCCAGCCCAGTGACTACATAAAATTACCCAAGAACACTTTGTGACCCCGTTCACTCTCCAAACCTGTTTCTGTTCCTGAAGCTGGCACCTAACTAGTCTGTCTGTGACCCCACTGATAATCAATATTGTTCAGGCAAGGTACCAGTCTGAAATGCTCATCCTCCACTTCTTCTCTAGAGAAGTGAGCGGAGGGTGGTAGGAAGTCAGTTACTCCCCAGGGAAAACCTGTTCACCCCTTGCCCCAAAGGGTGTTGGAAGAAGCAAGATGGAACTTTTCAATCCCAGCTTCGCCACCTGTCTCCCTCCCTGTGTGGAAGCAGGGTGTGGTTTCCAACAGCGTTCTAGTTTGAAGGCCAAATAGGGAGGGGGCCCCAAAGTCCCCCGCCCAAATTTCTAAACTCAATAATAAACTTTTGCTATTGCTGTGGAATGTCACCGTTGGCAATTCTCTGGACCAAACCTAGGCCTCACATAGGGCACGCATATGGGCTCTCCAACTACTTAAGTCTCATGCTCAACACCAAAAACAAATTCCAGCCAGGGCTTCCCTTTCTGCAAACAAGCACTCTCCACATCCAGTGTTTTCATTCCCTGTCTCCAATTCCCTCTTACACAAATATTCTGTTTGGGTGCTCAGGGGCACCATGCCACCTGGGAGCAAAGAGCATGCTCCAGCCCCAGCCACATAATCATTTTTTTACTTACTTACTGATTTGCAAGTATTTCCCCTTGCATTATGTATATACACTCTAAGTGTATATATATTGATGTAACATGTAGGCTTCTTACAGAATTTCTATTTTCCATCTTGCAACAACTCGGGCTATGATCTGCCTTTTTTTTTTTTCTTTTTTGGGTCACACCCGGCAATGCTCAGGGTTTCTCCTGGCTCTGCACTCAGGAATTACTCCTGGCAGTGCTCGGGGACCATATGGGATGACGGAGATAGAACCCAGGCTGGCATAGGCCAGCCGGCGGCAAGGCAATCACCCCTACCCGCTGGGCTATCGCTCCGGCCCCTGCCTTCTAACAGTCATGCTCACACATGCCACCTGACGTCTACTCTTCATGCTTCTTGTCTATCACTGCCCCGCTTGTCACTACTCTCAAGTCTTCTCAATCACATCCTTCCTAGAATTTACCCCAATACATTCTACTTGGTATTTCTTGTGTGTATTTCAGTTTCTCCTCTAACAGTTTTACACCCAGTTTTTCAGCTCAACAGAGGGACCAAAACCGTAATTTTGGTCTTGGAGTCCTAGTGCCCTTCATCATCTCCCAGAAGACCAGGCTATAGGCAAGGGAATCTTTTTTTTTCCCAACCCCAAGGGATCTTTTGACATAGGAATCTTTGGTATTGACAAAGGAATCTTTATTATTCCTACTGTGATCTAGCTTTGTTCACAAGAATGTTTTGGGCCAGAGACAGCCCAAAGGTCAGGAGTGCATTCGTGCCTGTACAAAGACTAGTTCAGTGCCCTGTATCACACAGGTCCTCTGAGGGATGCCTGGGTAGCCCTGGTGGTACCCAGCACCACGGCACCCTCAGGTAGCTACACAGAACCATCAAGCCTGGTTGATGAGTTTGTCCAGGAGGGATCTCCAGGCGCTTCTATAATCCTCACTTTCCTTTGTTCCCCAAGGTACTCATCTTCCTTCTCTACGCCTCGGTTTTTAAATATGCATAGTCTCCAAGAAGGGCACTGGCTTCTGACACTAACTGCACCTGACCATCGCATGCCACAAGAAGTGGGCAACCAGCTGATATGGCCTTGACTCTGCTTTACATTTCCCATCGCAATGAGGGATGAAGCTGATCAACTTCTCTGGGGCCCTGCCAGACTGATGTCAACATTGTGCCCTTGCCAGATCACCTGCAGTGAACGGGGCAAGGAAGTGGTTATGGCTCGAGCCTGAAAGAGAACCTGAGCAGCTCAAGCCTTTTGACCTGGGCATCCATAGCTCCTTAGCACCAAGCAGTCACAGTCACGACATTGCAAAGAGCCTAGTTCAATACAAGAGATCTCAGAAACACAAACCACTAGGTTGAGACAGATTGGCTAACATGCTAAGTAACTGAACTTGAGTCATTTTCCAATGCCCCTTGAGAGCCAGGAATGCTCAGCTCGCTCTTCAGTCCTTCCAGGTAAGTGCATAAAGCACAATACTACTTTGATACTCGATTCATCCTGAATATGCAATTGATCAAACAAGAAAACGGTTGTCCTGTCAACAAGATTCCAAACATGAAATCCACCTATCTTGCAAGAAAACACTAAAATTTCCCTGCTGGGTAGATACAAATACAAAACAGGGAAGAGGCGTACAGAGGTGGGGTGGGGGAGAAAAAAAAATCGTATTTACCTTCTTCTGTTTCATGCCACACGATCCCTTCCAAATTCACACTGGTCCCCGGTTCACAGGGCCCGAGACACTCCGGCTCTGTCACTACTCCAACTTCACATGTATTGACACCCACGGAACGAGTCCGAACCAAAAGCTGTTCGACCGGTGCTGCAATATTGGATGAAGATGGGGAAAAGTAGGAGGGTAGAATCTGAGGTGCGAGACTGCTGGACAGCGGTGGTGGCGGTGCTGGCACCGTAAACAGGGGGTCAACCTGAAAGACAGACAAACTTACTGCAGAGGCGCTGCATTCGGGAGGGCTTTGCAATGCAATCTGTTTACATCACTTCGAAATACATCACTCTTCCAAATCCCATTTGCGATTCTAACACGCTCTCAGTGTTGTAATGGTGCCAAAACATACAGGAGAGCAGAAATGAGCATTTGCTTTCTTTCATGTGCACTAAGGAAAACACTGGATCTCCAGCTTCCAGAACTATGGACAGGCCTTCCTGTCCTCCTAAATTCACGGTCTTTTAGCCTCAGAAGGCATCAATAAGGTTTTGCCAAATTAAGGCGATTTCCCTCTTAGACCGAAATCTTCATTTCAAAATGCCAACATTTTCCCAAGGAGAAATGCCAATAAATGCCACATATGCATCCTTGGGCATAAATTTAAGCACAGGAGATGGGTGAAAATTGTTTGCAAAGTACTTTGGAAACCATAATGGATTAAATCACTACCAAAATATATTAACTCACTTTCCTGAATCTATAAAATACATAAATTTGATTATACAACTGATTAAAAAGACACAAACTGGGTATTATTCGCATATCTTCACATCAACTCTTAATTGTACTGCAAAGTTTCATGAAATTTATATAAATGTGTGCCCCCAAATAACAGCTTATTTTATTTTGATGTGCTGGGGGATCAAAACAGGGGCCTCACACATACAAGATAGATGGCTCAGCCACTGAGCAACAACCCCAACCACTCCAAACAGTTTGTTTCTCTAATACCTGAGTCCTCTCCAGGATTCAACCGCGAGTCTGACCAAGACTCCACAGTCTTTGTGCTAAGCCCAGGAAATGAAAGCTAACATGAGTCACAAGGGACAGCAATTCCTTTATAAGCCTTTCAGAGAGCAGTGAAGGAATACTTCACTCAAAGTGAAGTCCAACCATCTGGGTCCGCGATAGCACAGCGGGTAGGATTGCACGTGCCTTGCACACGGAGGACCCAGGTTCAATCCCCGCATCCCATATGGTCCCATGTGCACCGCCAGGAGTAATTCCTGAGCGAAAAGCCAGGAGTAACCCCTGAGCATCGCGGGTGTGACCCAAAAAGGAAAAAAACCGTCCAAACATCTGGAAACCCAAGGTTAGACAGGGACTAAGTAGTTATATCACGAATCACTCAATCCTCCATTCATTTCCTTCTTCATTTGTTCACTCACTCAGTCCAGCTTAACATCTGTTAGACTATTAGGGAACAGCAGATGTAAGAACACAAAGTACATCTTCACCAGGACTCCAGATTCCCTATGTCCTTGAGTTACAAAATGACACCACTGCATACCCTAAGAACAAATCCTGAATGTTCTAGCAGTTGAGCTATGCAATTTGTTGCATGAGGAGTCTTGTGTGGTAAAAAGAAACACTATGTTGGTCTGTTCATGTATTTTCCCTGAATCTACAAATGAACCCTTGGGGAGAGCCATAATGTTATAGAGCCTTTGCGGTTTGAAAAAATGCATCTATCTAAAAAAGAGTGCATATCTCAAAATAAGTCACATGAGGAAGTGTGCTCCCAGTGAGGCAGCTGAAGCCGTCATCTGTGTGGGCTCCTTGTTCATATGACTGGAGGAACGATTTCTACAGTTTGCATTTCGCTGAAATGATAAACTGACGTTCACTTGCCTGAATGATCCAAGACGTACTAGAACAGCCCTTCATCCATCTGCATGTTAGAGAACTTAATTTCCTGCTCTCAAAGCTCCCATAAAACTTTTGCTCCATGCCTTTTATTGTTCTGCATTCTTGATCCCAGAGTGCTAGGAAGAAAAGCATTTCACAGCCCCCAGCCCCCATGACTGGTGATTTATGCTTTCATGCAAATGCAGCTTAATGTGGGTCAAAGTTCATGCTGATAGTTCCTATTTTAAAAACTGAGCTGACAAATGAAAGAGTTCTAAGGGAAGAAATTTAAGGGATGGGTAGGGATTACAAAGCTGCATGGCAGCCTTTATTACAACTAAAAGATTATGTGAGATTAGAATCATTTTCCAGAATTAAAAAAAAGTATAAACAATTGCATTTTTCCCTGTTTCCCCACAACCTCTTAATTTGTATAGTTAGTTGTAAATTGGCAGTAATTTGGAGCTACACATATAAAATGAAACAATATTCTTAAAATCTCCTTTAAATCAGTTAATTAACAGCCTCTATTAGTTCCAAGAGAACAAATATAGCTTCAATTGGATAAACTAGACAATGGAATAGCATAAAAGAAGAATCCTAGAGGATATTGATTCTCTGATTTTGCAAATTAGCAGAAGTTATATGGACAAGGCCTGCTGGGCCACAACTCTGACAGCTAATTGGCCTGTGACCCTGGAGCCAGTAAGCTTGCAGAGACCCATTTCCGCAATATAAATGTATTCTTCAGCCCTCTAGGGTGGATGACATGTCCTATCACAAAAGAATTTCTAGACTAAGCGTCTACTTCAATGTCACACTGCTTATTTGCTGTGTATCTGCAGACAGATCAATATATCTGTAGACAGATCAATATATACCCACACATATACAAACACTCATACTGTTTGGAATGTCTATGCTAATTCCAAAGACCAGATTTTCAAAGGATTTCAGTTTGGGAAACGTAGGGATTGGGGGGGGGGGGGGGGGGAGAGAAACATGTCCTACCAGCAAATTTGGTCGATTTCCATTCCCATACTCCACGCAAAGCAGTTGGTGTCAGTGATACTTTTTTTAGGAGGGGGGCTTGAAACTCTGTCCTTCCATGAACATAACAATTCCCCCAAATGAGCAGCGGTCTAAAACTCCTGATAGGTACAAGCCATAAAACAGGTAGGTCATCTTGCTTAGTGGCTCTTTACCCTACACAGGAAATTTCTGTTCTCTCCCTGCTCAGACTTCCTTGTATCTGCTGGAAACAGCCCTCTGCATAAGTTAAGGATGACCATTACCAGTGAGAGAATGCTTTTCTCCATTTGGGGGATTTGGGAATTTCGGGCTTTGAAAGGGAGAACGAAGACCACCCACGGAGTCAACTGGGATTTTCTTTTTCTCTTCCTGGGGGTGGAGGGTCACAAAAGGGAATAGGGAGTGACAGGCACTCCCAGAGGTGTTATATTTGGCAGGTCTAAAACTTTTTGCAAATATTTCCATCTTCAGCCAGCACAGAAACTCAAGGAAAAGTCTGAATTCCACTATCTACTAGAATAACACAGGACGCTGTGCTGTTCTGGGCACAGGCAGCAGAGTCTGCCTTTCCAGCTTCCCCTCAGGGACAAATCACAATGTTTTTGCTGGGTCAAGGTCATCGAGCCCAACCAACTTCTTGTGCAGAAAAATATGTCCCTGATTTGTGCAAGGGCAATAAGCTATCTCAAATGTCAGCCCAGGGAGCTAAACCTTCAGGACAAGCCATATCCTACAAGGGAAAATTTAAATGAGGAGCTCAACGTGCTATAAGACAAAAGTGTTTAGGGGGAATAATTCAGTGGAGCCAATACGGGCTGCAAACTAATGCTGCCCCAGTTGGAGCCGTTCACCGCAAATGGTTTCAGTTCTCCTGTGTACCCTGTGATGCTCTCACAAAAGCCCCAGACACCATATGCAAAAGAGGATTTTACAGTCTTTTCAAGAGTCATTTTTGCCATATGAAAGAGATCAACTCCACTGTACCCTGAATTCTCAGCTCACTGAATCATACACTGAACCATAAGTTTTCAGCCACTGTAGCAATGGAGACAGAGGATAGCAACAGTGGCCACAGAGCTGCCTCTGGGTGGAGGCAGCCTACACTCGACCTCAAGTGGGCTCGAATCCTGTGTTGGTACTTGCTGTGTCGAAAGTTGAGTGAATAACCTGGCTACTGTGCTCAGATTCTGCATCAATAAAATAAGGAGAGCGTGCATGCATAGACACGCACACGCGCACACACACACACACACACACACACATCAGTGAAAGGCTGGATGAGATGTGCAGTAACCTTACTGCTTAGCTGAGTGTTCAGTTCAGTATCCACTGACTTTGAAACTGGGGGAAAGTCCCTGGTCTGATATAACAGTTCTCTAGCCTTACATGCAACGATACAAAGCTCCTTTTATATCCTACTATATTTAACATAAATCTATAATCCCCTCCAAATGCATGGTTAAGCACAGTTAAAGTATGTTAAAAGTATAAGAAAGAGTACTTAACCCAGAGCAGCTCAGCCAGGGGGAAACACTGCTCTTTCACACACTGGCATCTGGCAGCAGTCGTCTGGCTTAATCCAACCTCCATTGCTGGGTAGGTCCTGATAAATTCTTTCACTGAATTTCTTCCCACTGTCTCCTCATGTACCTCAAAACACGCATGGCCTCCCACTCCCATCTCCTTTCAATCGCCTACACTGGCTAACCTACCCCAGCCAATGAATAATTTCTACACACCAGCTGCGTGCCTGGCATGGAGCAGCCTGCTAGCAAAACAAGGGTAAGTTAGGTCCCTACGCTCCTCAGCTTCCTGCTTAGCTGGCAACACCGGGGCTCAAGTCAAAGAATCAGACATACACAGCAAAACTACAACTGGACCTGTGAAACCACAGCGAAGGGGCTGTCCAAGCACTTCGCCAAAACGCAAGACACAAACACGTGAAGGAGATGGTATGGTACAGAGACTAGTCCCCACAGCCCCAATCTCAACTCTGCTGCATAAGCTTATTTAGCAATCTGGGGAGGGGGAGACTAGGTCATAGGCCTGGCGCCCATGGCTGGATGGTCAGAGACCCAGGTGGTGTAGATCCCCACCACCCAGCACCACTGGGAGAAGCCAGGAGTGACCCAGGGGTTTCTCTCGTTGCTGGACAGCACCTCCCAAATAAAGCTTGTCACCTGGTTTCTCTGGAACTCAGTGGCTTTGTCTGTGAAATGGCAAAAAACACCTGACTAATGTGACCTACACAAGATCATACAAAACACCGCTCACACCCATCACAGCTAGAGTGATTATCAATATCATCATTATTACAGATACACTTAAGGGTCAAACTTAAAAATTAATCGGTCATTTGGCTGGACCAGGCCCAATACTAGGATTTGCTACATGTGAAGGCAAAGAGAGGCAATTAATCTCTTTGTGGAGGGCAGTGCACTAAAATTGTACTCATTAGATATCCCATTTTTAAAAAATCAGTAGAGAATTATTAGTCTACTACTACTAACAAGTGGAATGAAAGATCAGAACAGAGACTGGCTGGGTCCTTTGTCAAGGCTCTTTTCTGTCAGCTTGATGGGACACTGATGTAACCTATTAGGAGCCCCAAAGAGCAAAGCAGGAAAGCGGCCATCTCCAGTGGAGGGGAAGGGGGAAAAAAGACCCATAAGTCTAACAGCTGGTGGTGGCAGCCTGTCAAACGGAGGAAAGTTAATGTCAAGAACAGACGCGCGGCAGTCTCTCACTGTTATTTTTGCATGATTATTCCCAGGTGCTGGTGCACGCTGAGCAGTAGCCTGGCTATTTATCACTTGTGAGAGAACCTAAGAGCAGAAGAGTGGGGGAGCAGTGAGGGTGGAGGGAGCAGGGAAGAAAAGGTTATTTACACAGAGAGCCGCACTTAGTGTGTAATCAGAGGGCGGGGGCGAAATCTGCAGAGATTCTGGCAATATTTTCTTCTTTCACCCTATCTCAAGGGCTTCCTGCGTGCTGATGAGCAGGGCAGGCTTGAGGCTGGAGTGTGGGTGGCAGCAGTTATGCCTCACATTGCGGGACTGTTAGCCAGAGCGCCTACACTTGGCCATTCCAATGGCCAAGGGGGACAGGGCACCAGGGCAGAGCCAGGAAGCTCCACCAGGCACCCGACCAAGTGCTGGACCCAGGGAGCGCTGACACTGGTGGGCAGAGGGCATGTGGGGAGCCAAGAGACAAGCCAGTCTCAGGGCAAGATTCCCTCCCACGCTGCCCCAAAGCCTGCCTGAACCCCTGAACTGCACCCTGTGTTTCTGAAGGCGGTTGCCACAAATCCCTGCTCATCTTGTACCAGCCGCCCCGCCCCACTCGCGCCCCTGTATCTCCCCCAATCCTTGGGATCCTCTGGCTGCTGACAACCTGAGTGGGAATGCTGTTTTATTTTGCTCCGAGTCAGTATTTTTACATTTCGAGAGCATGCTGAGGCCCGATTACTTAATGCTCACGTTTTCTCCATATACGGTGTTTGGCTGTTTTATGAGATTGCCCACAGTCACCTCTTTAATTTAAAAAGCATTAGGCAGAGACTGCACTCTGTGTAGGGGAAATCGCCATGCTCTAAAGGTGACCACCGCCCGCAGTCTCTCACTTTCCATTTAAACCACCCTCTTAGCCCCACAGAGCTTCCTTAGCAGGGCAAGGGAAGCTTAAAACAAACCTGCCTTTAGCATTGAGCATTTCTTCAAAAAGGGTCAAGAGTGAGTTTCTAAACCACTGTGCTTCAGTTGTTTCTGAGTCTGTCTTTTTGGAACACGGTGGAGCATTTTCCTTTTGGAACCACCATCAGAGCCACTCAGGTTCTCCAGAGTTGCTGCAAGCAATGTGGGCAAATTTCCCATTATGCACTCTCTAGGGACCCCCACAACCAGCCCCAATTTTATCAAGGCTCCAGGAAACTGAAGATCTCGGAGGACTGACAACTTATCCTGAAGTGGAAATCCAAGGCCAAACCTCTCGATTTCAAAGCCCACAGGGCTTTCTTGTAAAAATAGCAACACCACCAGCAGCCACTGCTTAAAATGTGCTGCTGAGTTGGGACTATACAAGCCTTTCCTTCCTTCCTTCCAATTTCACACCAGGAGTGAGAAAGCAAGTACTTTAAGAAGGAGAAAATGAGTACGTGAAAAGGTTGCTTAGGGTCAGAGACAGAATCTGAACTCCATGTTGGCCTAATATAGTTGAACACAAGATGGAAAGAAACCTCTTCCCAAGGTCTCACTTCTCACCCTTCTCTCTGCTTAAGGTCATACTCCTGAACCCCCTTGTACCACAGGCTTCAAATGCCAGGCGCGCCAAGCAAATCCTCTGTCCCTTCAGGAAGTCTCAGTCTATCCAAGCTCCCTTCAGGAAAACAAAGCCCAAGTCTTGTTTTATTATTTGGAATCAACAAGTTATAATACTACTAGTCATGGACAAGGAACTGTACCACTCTTTTCACTTTCTCCTTCCCAGATGTGAAGATCAGAGGTAACCCTGATATAAAAGGCCCAACAGCATTTTGCTGGGGGCGGGGGAGCAGAGGTCGACCAGAGCCCCAAGGTTGACAGGGCCAAGATATGACTATATCCTCCCCAGCCAGAATTCCAGCCATGCCAAAGCCCCAAATGCCAATCCAGGGGCTCCACCAGGAGGTCCCTGAATGCTTGTATATCAGTTCAGAACTAGCTCCACGCTCAGATCACAAACAACAGAGGCCAGCCACGCCTACAACAGGACCATTTTGATTTGGTTTGTATTTTTCTTTATTTGCTGTACCAGGGATCAAACCCAGACTCAAGCACAATAAGTGCTTTACCACTGAGTCACATCCCTGGTCCTACAGCACCACAGTCCTTAACTTCCTCACGCAGTCCTGAGAGTTAAGCCCACCTTCTCACACATCTCAAGCTAAGTGCTGTAATAGCTGAATTACACCCACAGCCCCAACGGTGACTACTTCTTAACTTCATTCAGACCAGTTTTTCAAACCAAAGAAGAGAAAGCACTGCTTATGTAATGAGTATAATTAAATACTCTGCACTCAAATACTTAAGTTTTGCTTTGAAACCAAATCACATTCTCCCTTAGAAGACAGTTGACTGGTCACATTCCACGGTCAAAGAAGACACTGATGGTAAGTGAAGGGGCCTAGAGGATGCTGGCCTTGAGAACTCTTACCATACCACATGGATAATCAGAGGACTCAACCATACCACAAGACTTATCAGACACTTGAACCTCCTGTTCTTTGGGAAAATGAACATGTCCTACTGAGGGTGATACATGTTTTATAGCTGATTTTAGTTTGGTTGGTTCAGGGGGGGAGGGTGGCTATAGAGGGCCACACTGGACTACATTCTGGGCTTATTCTGGGCTCTGTGTGCTTAGCTTTAAAACTAGTGCCTAGGGACGGACAGAGAATACCAGAGTTAAGGTGCCTTCTTTGCACATGCTAACCCAGGTTCTTTTCTTTTTTTTTTTAAATATTTTATTACACCGCCATGTGATATACAATTACAAAGATGTTCATGTTTGGGTTTCCGTCATACAGTGTTCCAGCACCCATCCCTCCACCAGTGCCCATTTCCCACCACCAATGTCCCCACTTCCCTCCCCCTCCCCTAGCCTGCCTCTATGGCAAGTTCTTTATCTCTTCTCTCTCTCTCTTTCTCTCTTCTCTTACTCGCCCATCTCACTAGCCACCGTTTTTGCTGTCCGGACGCTGGGAAACGGCCTCACGGACCAGATCAACAGAGCAAAGCCAGTTCGAGCCCAGGTAGGTGGCTCCAAGAGGCGGGAATCACTGGGAAGTCGTCAGATGGAGGCGTGGTCGTCCCTTCCCCCTCCATCTTGTCGAGCCTGGTGGTCCTGCCCGGGAGCTGCACGCGGGCCAGCAGACAGGGCCTCACGGACGGCTGGGGAGGCTGGCGCTCGGCTCGCCGGGGCCTAGCTGACCATGGAACCCCGAGGAGGACAGATGGGTTTTGGGAGTGGGCCGTCGCCTCAGGTTCTTTTCTTTCTCCAACACCACATATGATTCCCCTGAGCACCGCCAGAAGTGATCCCAAACATAGTAAAACCTAAGCATTGTCACGGGTGGCTCAAAAATTAAAAAACAACAACAACAACAACAACAACTATCTCATAGTTTTAAAAATGTCACTGCTATCTTCTACTTCCCGAGGAGCTTTTATAGTAACTAAAATGTATCGGGTTTTCTGTAATCTCATTTTCTCAAATCCTGCCTGTTTCAGATTGAGCCATAAAGGAGGTCTGGATCAGAAAGTAGGCTCAGCCAGTGGTAATCCACATGCCTCCCTGTATGAGGTCCTGGTTCAGTCACCAGGACTACAAGAGAGTAAACAAATCAACAAGCAAGTCACAGAGGTACTAGAATGTGTACCCTTAGATGATTTTTTTTTCTTTTTTGGGTCACACTTGGCAATGCTCAGGGGTTTCTCCTGGGTCTGCACTCAGGAATTACTCCTGGCGGTGCTCGGGGAACATATGGGATGCCGGGATTGAACCCCTGGGCGCATGGGCGGCTGTGTGCAAAGCAAATGCCCTACCCGCTGGACTATCGCTCTGGCCCTGAAATTTTTTTTTTATAAATTCTTTCATTCAATGCAAAGTTGAATTCCCTAAAAAATTTCACATTCCCATTGCTATTCATTAGCTTCTGATTCCCAATCCCTTAAGAGTGAAACTTTAAAAATGTTTAAAGCAGCTTAGTCATAAAATTTTGAATTTTAAATTTGGGATTCTGCTTAACAAAGTGTACTTATAATAAACAAATCTATTTTACAACCCCTGACACAGTTATCTGTGGATATCAAAACACTGGCTGTCTTTGCATAACCTTAACTGCTCTTTGATACAGGGCAGAAGTTCGGACCCCTTCCAGAAGTGCTTATCTACCCCTCACCCTTCTGGATTTAAAAGGCCGACAGGGGCAGGAAAAGGCAGAGGTGAGAAGGGCACGAGTGGGAATAAACCACCTTATTCTTAATCTTCTCAGCTAATAGCAGTTTACATTTCCCTACCTTACGAAAGGGGTTCTTATAACCCCCGAAAGGGCACATTTTCAGTGAAAATTCAGACATTTGAATTATGAAGACAAAGACATGCAGGGCAGAACTAAGAAAAGAGCAAGGTGGTGTTATAGGGGGGAACAACAGAGGAGTCTGGAAAGGGTCAAACCCCACCTTTCCAAAGTTTGGTGGGAAAGCCAGAAACGGCCACAGCCCACTCTCTCTCAGGAACCTTCAGAAGGCTCCAGTGAAGTCCAAACTTGCTTTTACACAAACACAGCGCCTGAGGAAGAGGTTTTGCTCCAAGCCTTATCCCTCTGACCACCCTCCTTACCCCCACCCCAACCTCTCCAAATGCTTCCACACAGGAATCACCTCCATCAAGGTTTTTAGCTTCCTATAGCTCCAGTTTCACACCCACTGCCAAAGCCACTTTGGAGACACTCACTTTCATTCTTATTGCAGCTCCACCCAATGGCAGAGCCAAGGCGGGTCTTCTCATCCGGTTTTGGTATGGCAGAGACAAGTGGTTTTAAGACTAAGGTTAGGAGCCATGAAGCTCTGCAGCAAAAGTGGTCCCGTCCCTCCCAGTCTGGGCGCTGCACCAAAAGCCAGACCCCTACCCCACCCCACCTCACAGGACCCTTGCCGAAGAGCCACAGAGTCTAAAGCCCAAGGGGCACTTTTCAGGGAGACCCTCTCCTCCAACCATTCCTTATGCATCCTTCCAGAAACTTCAGCCATTTAAGATGGCTGAAAAGGGGATGCTTTTCATCAGACAACCTTCTTGCTGCGCGGTCTTTTAATGCCAAGATGCACTACTTTTTTTGCTTTACAAAGCAACATTTTTTAAGAATAAAGAAGCTACATCATGCCGCTGATGATTTCAAAGTCAAGGCGAAGTGCAGAAGGGAAGATGCATGATTGGGGGCCATTAAAAAACTAAGTGGTTTTTAAGAGCCCCACTGCCTCGTGCAGTGGTCCCACACTCAACACTCAAGTCAGAGCACGAGACGTCTCTGTGCCAGGGGACCAAGTACCACCCCCATGCCCAACTTATTAAGGCAGCCACACAGATGGCGCTGCCATTCTCCCAAAAAACAAACACAGGCCCCAGGATCCACAGGCGCTACAGGGAAACCGTGTCCTTGGAGTCAGTTAGGCCCGGGCATTGTGGGAGCACCCGTAGGGCGTGGCGGCTGGGGGCGGGGCTGATGCGGGCTGAGCGTAGCCTTGGAGCTGAGCAGCAGACGCGGGTCCAGCAGGGCTGTGAAGGCAGAGAGAGCGGAGCACTAGGTCCATTTAGGGGGGTGGGGGGGCGCAGTAGGTGAGTGGAAAACACCAAATTCAGGTGCTGGAGGAATCAGACAGTTTAGGAATGGTTCAGGCTAAGATATTTGGGAGAAAAAGGCATGGCATAGAAAGACAAGGTTATTCCATTTGGTCAAAAGCCGGGAGCTATGGGGAGAAGGGGGACGCGTTTAAGGGGTGGGTTGCGTGTCTATTACACCAACTACAATAGCGATGGGGCCCTGGTAGGAATGGCGAGCAACGACCCAGCTCAGAAAGAAATTGGGGGTGGCGGGGAAGGGTGGGTTTCCGTTGGTGGAGTTCTGAAGAAAGAAAACGTGGGGATGGGGTGGGCTGAGGGCAGCTGCAGGGCGAAGCCTGTTTGGTGTTTTAGATAGAGCTATGCAGAATCACCTGGAGCCCCCAAAGACAGGAAGCCAGTGGAGTGGATGAGGAGGCTCAGGGAAAGCTATGGAGCTGGAAGAGGAGAAGGAGGAGGAGCGGGCCCCACAGGGGTAGAGACAGGACGAGGATGGCGCGGCTGAGGGTACAACAAATCCAAGAGAGATCCGGGAAACAGGAAGGAGGGGAAACAGCACCCCTGAGGAGCTGGCACCGGGTGGGAGCCTTCTCCCTTCTCCCTCCTCTCCACCACAAAAGCCAGGGCTTGTCTGTGAGCTGGCGGGCCGTAGTGGAGCTCCCATTCTCCCAGGGAGCTTCGTTCCCACCCAGATGATGCCCTAACGATGCCGTTGGCGCCTCCATGTCATGACTCCACTTTGGGAACCAAGATGCCACCCCCCCCCCCCCTACCCCAATGCCAGCTGCCTGCCTTTGGGTCCCTGGAAGTGAAGCAGAGAATCAGGCTTCAGCAGGCCAGGTCCCCAAAACCAGTGAGAGGGCTTTCTTGAGTGCTTGTGTCTTCAAGCTGCCTCTGGGAAATGCCTGTATTTCAACAGCTATTGAGACTGATTCAAAGGAAGGGGAAAGGGGGGGGGGGTTAGGGGAATTGAGAGCAGGAAGAAAGGGAAAGGGGAGGGGGAGCAGAAGGAATTAGTGAGCATATGGATCTATTTCATAATAAGAAAGGGAAAAATCTACATCAAGCACTCCCTAATAAAATCCAGGAATCTTAATCCAGATAAGAGATACGAGGCATGTTTCAATTATAATTGAAGCAGACATAAGTTAAAACATTTCATAGATACTGGATTTCTTTAGTATGTTTGCCATTGTGTCTGTCACTTCCATAATAACCAAGGCAAACAGGAAGGCCCCTATCTGCAGAGCTTACATCTGTGTTTCCCCTAAAGACACCTTCAAAATGACAAAGATTCTGGGGGCCAGAGCAATAGTACGGCACGTAGGCTATTTGCCTTGTACATGGCGGGCCTGGGTTCAATCCCAAGCATCCCATATAGTCCTCCAAGAGTAAAATCCTGAGTACCACTGGGCTGGCCTGAGGGGGAAAAAAAAAAATTAAGAAAAAATGAAAAATGCTGCTGATTCTCTCTCTCTCTCTCTCTCTCTCTCTCTCTCTCTCTCTCTCTCTCTCTCTCTCTCTCTCTCTCTCTCTCTCTCCTCCCTCTCCCCTCTCTCAGAGAAACCTAAGCACAGCTACAATGTTTTTGGTAACCTTTTATCTTCTTGAAAACCTTAATAGTTTCATCTTAACTCCCTTCTTGATCACTTGATCACTTGACATCCCGTTCGTTATTCATCGATTTGTTCGAGTGGGCGCCAGTAACATTTCCATTGTTATTACTGGTTTTGACATATGGAATACACATTGGACAGCTTGCCAGGTTCTGCTATGAGGGCGGTGTACTCTCAGTAGCTTGCTGGGCTCTCTGTATTCCCTCTACCCAGAAAAATTTTGTATAAAAGGCCTAAGTTCCAGTTTACTGCGCATAGCTTAGGCCTTCAGCCTTAACTCTCACCTAAGAATAAATTAGATATACACCCTAAAGAATGTGGCTCACCGTGCTTTAGCGGTACCGACAGGGCTCGGAAACCTGGAGGAAGAGCGCACTCTCCACTCAGGCAGAACGAATCTTCCCAGGTAACACTAACATCCAGACGCAAAGAGCACAGCCATTCCACCTCTCATCATGAACATGCAAGAATATCCTAAGGACTTCCCAGTCAGCGCAAGCAACCTCAGAGAGAAAGGCCCCTGCTCAACCTCAGTAGAACCACATCCGCGGAGGTGGCTTTCCAGGCTACTACAGCGTCATGGGGAAACAAAAGCAGATCCCCACCACAAAGACTGGATGAGAATAAGAATGCTGAGGGGCCGGATGATAGCCGAGCAGAGCCAGAGTAACCCCTGAGCATTGCCTGACCCAAAAAAAAAAAAAAAAAATGCTGAAGCCTCAAAGAATAACCTCTCTGATAAAGAGTCCTCAAACTCATTTTCTTGCAGACTAGAAATGAACCAAGCAATTCCAGCACCCTCCCGTCCAGGGTCTCCTTATACATGGGACAACAATTCAGGTCAGACCCAGAGTGCACTATGACAATGACAATGTTCAGGTGCTTCACAGCAAGTGACCCACTTGTGCTTGTGATGAGGGAATCGTGGAGGAGGAAGCAAATGAATCCCAGATCAATTACTACCTATGGGACCTTACAATTCACACCTTTCTAGGTCTCTCTGTTCCTGGCTTACAAGTGGAGACTTCTCCTTACAGTAAAATGGCACCTGCATACCTAGGTCTAATTACTGCTCCCCAACTCCTAAGTGTTCTGCAAGTGCAGCGTCACTCTGCTCCCTCGTGCACTTCACCACCCTCCAGGGCACCTGTTCACAGGCCCTGTATAATAGGTCACGGAGCTAAACCAACACATTAAAAACATGCTATTATGTAATATCCAGGATATATCAGGCACTGGTAGAACTTTACAAGAAGAAAACAGCCAACCCATCAAAAAATGGGGAGAAGAAATGAACAGAAACTTCCATAAGGAAGAAGTTTGAATGGCCAAAAGACCATTCGAAAAAATGCATATGAAAAAATGCTCATCATTAGTCAGAGAGATGCAAATCAAAACAACAATGAGATATCATCTCACACCACAGAGACTGGTGCATATCCAAAAGAGCAAGAACAACAAGTGCTGGCGTGGATGCGGGAAAAGGGACTCTGATCCATTGTTGGTGGGAACGTCGACTGGTATAGCCTTTTTGGAAAACAGTATGAACATTCCTCCAAAGACAAGAAATTGAACTCCCGTTTGACCCAGCCATACCACTCCTGGGAATATACCCTGGGAAGCCAAAAACACACAGCGGAAACACCATTCCCTACTTTTATAGTCATAGAAGCATTATTCACAATAGCCAAATCTGGAAACAACCAGAGTGCCCAAAACTTTGGTACATCTACACAATGGAATACTATGCAGCTGTTAGGAATAATGAAGTTATGAAATTTGCCTATAAATGGATGGACATGGAGAGGATCATGTTGAGTGAAATTAGCCTGAAGGGGAGACAGATATAGAATAACTTCATTTATTTGCATGACATAAGTATATATATAATACACATACATACATATATATTATATATATATACATATTATGACACCAATATCCAAGGTCAGGTGAAAGGTGGATCAGGAGGTCTTGTCAAAGGTGGAAATTACCACAAACATGTGGAAGTCAGAGATTAGGTAGAACAGAAGGGAACAGTGTGCCAATAATTGTCGAAAGTGCTATTACTCACATAGAACTGAGCATTAAATACAGGCAAAAAGATACACATGATAACCTCTAAGTATATGTATTACAATCCACAAATTGTAAAAAGAAGGAAGAGAGAGAGAGAAGAGAAAGAAAAGAGATAAAGAACCTGCCATAGAGGCAGGGGAGGGGAAGGGGAGGGAATCGGGGACGTTGGTAGTGGGAAATGGGCACTGCTGGAGAGATGGATGCTGGAACACTGTATGGCCAAAACCCAAACATGAACATCTTTGTAATTGTTTATTTCATGGTGGTATAATATATATATATATATGTATATATATATATATATTTTTTTTAAATGCTATTACGGGGGCCGGAGCGATAGCCCAGCTGGTAGGGCGTATGCCTTGCACGTGGCTGGCCTGTGCCGGCCTGGGTTAGATCCCGGCATCCCATATGGTCTCCCGAGCACCACCAAGAGTAATTCCTGAGTGCAGAGCCAGGAGTAGCCCCTGAGCATTGCTGGGTCTGACCCAAAAAAGCAAAAAATATATATATATAAATAAATAATAAATAAATAATAAAGTTAAAAAAAAACTGCTATTTCGGCCTCTGAAAACCAGCAGATGTCTGTAAAGTGAAATAAAAATTTCTAAATATCAAGGTGAACCTGCAATGGAATATTTGTAAATTTCTTGAAGGGGGTGTTCCTAAGCAGTGATCAGCCTAGTGGCCTCATAATTCAGCCAAACAGGCCCATAAGCTCAATGCAAAAGGGACTGTGGTGCTGTGTGGGCCCCATTCCCAGCTCTTTAGGATCAGGTATATAATCGGAGTGGGCGGGCAGGAGACAAACCTCTTGGGTCCTGAAGAGTTCTCACCAAAGAACGAAATCTGAATCTTCCAGTGTCAGTCAAAGTTTAGTAAAAGCCTCCATAGTATTTGCAATTAACTCACAGTTCATCAGGTTTGGAGGGCTGCTGGAGGGGGAAAACACCTTATTATATGTGTATGTGATTGAAATCTGATAACATTTTATTTAAAAAATATTCTGATGAGCAATGCTTAGAGGCCACTCCTGGTAGTGTTTGGGACAATATACATGGTACATAGGTAAAAATCTCTAGACCTTGTGACACTATGCTTGGTCACTCCCTGTGACGCCTTGGGGAAGCTGGGGTGCTGGGGTTTTAGCCTAGCCTCCTACAGGCAAAACAGGTGCCCAGCCTGCTTTGCTATCTCTCCAACCCAACAATGTTTTAATCATTTGTGCGCAACTAAAAAATTTTGTATTGTTCAGGGGCCACCCTCTGCTTACTTCTGCTTCTGTACTCAGAGATCACTCCTGGTGGGGGTCGGGATACACAGGGTGCTGGGGTGTGACCTAGGATCAGCTTGCTTGCAGCACCTTACCCGCTATACCATGACTCTGGCCTTAAACAAAGGATTCTTAAATGCTGACTTCCTAGTATGAAACTGGGAGATTAAAAATGAAGTTCTCCAGCTGTTGAAAAAAAAAGAAAAAATAAAACTGGAAGTCTCTATGAAAATGGCCTCAAAAATGAACAAAAGTTAATAAAATTGAAAACAATTATCAATATTAGCACAGTTACTGATGTATTTTAGGTATTTACTCTCTAGAAAGAATGAGCGCTGGTAGGGCATGGAATATAGGATCACACTTAACACCTTGTATTTTCAGAATAATTTTACTAGGTGTCCTATTTTAAGAACAGCTTTAGATTTCAAGTAGCTATAACATTAAGACCAATTTTAGAGGCAATTTACTCTGTCTCAAGCCTATTAAATAATGTCCTGCTTTCAATCTTAAAACCTGGGGAAAAAACTGCAAAAGAAAACAGATGCTTACAACTTGGAAAGCAGCCGCTACTGTAACTTAAGATCTCTTTTTACTCAGTGAATAGGAGACTTTGCATAGGTGGACCCCAAAAGTGATAAAGTCTTAACGATATGAAACTCCAGGCACCCTGTAGTCAATGGCACATGCCATGTTTCTATAGAAATGTCTTTCTCAGGGCTGGAACGTCACCCCATGGGACAGTACATGCTTCACAAGGAGCAGGTCCCAGCAAAATTACCTAGCAAAAAAGCAAATCTTGAAAAAAATAAAAACGCAAATCTTTATTACGTTTCTGTTGTGGTTTCCCTTAATATCAGAGATTTTTCAGTCTGTTTCCACCTACAAAAGGGTTTGAGTTCATTTAAAAATGGTTTATTTGGGGCCTGGCGCAGTAGTCCGGGGGTAGGGCGTTTGCCTTGCACGCAGCCGCCCATTAGGGCCCGGTTCGATCCCCAGCATCCCATATGGTCCCCTGAGCACCACAAGGAGTGATTCCTGAGTGCAGAGCCACGAGAAAACCCTGAGCATTGCCGGGTATTACCCCAAAAAGCAAAAAAATAAAATAAAATAAAAATGGTTTATTTGAACAGTGACTTAATTACCAGTCATGAACTAGTACCTTAAATCAAAGAATCCACAATTGGGCCCATCACCTCTGGGGGTCCCGGAAGCAACCCAATGAGACTCACCCCCTACACTAGCCACCACCTTTGCTGTCCGGACGCTGGGAAACTGCCTCACGACTAGATTAACAGAGCAAAACCAGTTCGAGCCCAGGTAGGCAGCTCCCACCACCTTTGCTGTCCGGAATTCGTCAGATGGAGTCAGGGGGTCGGCTGTTCCCCCTCCATTTTGTTGAGCCTGGTGGCCCGCCCAGGGGCTGCCCTGGGGCCACCAGCCATAGCATGAAGCGGCTGGGGAAGCTGGAACTCGGCTCGCCCGGGCCCAGCTGACTATGGGCCCCCCGGGAGGACAGATGGGTTTTGGGAGTGGGCCCATCACCTTTGGGGGTCCCGGAAGCAGCTGGATAAGACTTGACCACCATACTAGCCACCACCTTTGCTGTCCGGACGCTGGGAAACGGCCTCACGACCAGATTAACAGAGCAAAACCAGTTTGAGCCCAGGTTGTGTGGCCACTTGCGGCCGCGGTCTATTAAAGTAGTGGAAACAGTAATGTCCTTTAATGCACTGCATTCCACGATGTGCAGGGAAAGTTTGGCGAGAGGGAGAGATAAAGAGGAGAGAAATGACATACACAACTGGCCAAGTAGTTGAGGTGTGGGAGGGGGAGGGAGGTGGGGACATTGGTGATGGGAGATAGGTTTGGGTGAGGGATGGGTGCTGGAACACTGTAGAACCAAACCTCTACATGAGCATCTTTCAATTGTATGTCTAAAATGATGTAAGAAAATTTGGGGGGGGGGAATAAAATGAAATGAAAAAAAAATTTAAAAAAGAATACACAATTATTTTTCCATAATAACACACTTCACAAAAAATCAGATATACCTATACTACTATTTTTTAATTTAAAATGAAAATTGTGGCCTAACCTATAATATTTCCATTTTTAAAGACATTTAAAAGATCCCCAAAATATTTTATTACTGTACAACACTTGGTATTTATGGGGGTGGAATAAAGGGACAAAAACTTTTGGACCATGGGGACGGAGTGATAGCCCAGCGGGTGGGCGTTTGCCTTGCACACAGCCAGCCCATGCCGGCCCGGGTTCAATCCCGGCATCCCATATGGTCCCCGAGCACCGCCAGGAGTAACTCCTGAGTGCAGAGCCAGGAGTAACCCTGAGCATCGCCGGGTGTGACCCAAAAAGCAAAAAAAAAAAAAAAAACTTTTGGACCACACCCAGCTGTATGCAAGGGCTATCCTTGACTCTTCTCTGGGGACCACATATGGTGCCAGGGATTGAACCACAGACAGCCACATGCAAGGCAAGCCACCTCTATGCACACATATTAACCATAATCAATACCTGTTAATGGGTATTTTTTTCCACTTTTTTTTTTTGGGGGCTTTTTGGGTCACACCCGGCAGCGCTCAAGGGTTACTCCTGGCTCTGCACTCAGGAATCACTCCTGGCGGTGCTCGGGGGACCATATGGGATGCCGGGATCGAACCCAGGCCGGCATAGGCGGCGCGTGCAAGGCAAATACCCTACCCGCTGGGCTATCGCCCCGGCCCCTTTTTTCCACATTTTAAAACCACACCAGAAACTCATGAAGTAGCTTGTGTATCAAAACTAAACAAGGTACCCATTAGATAACTAAAGGGCTATTCTCCAAGTTAATCATAAATATTCCCCCAAACTGCATTAAAATGATACCTATAATCAAAACAACTCATAATTAAGTTGGTTAATAGGAAACAAGGTATTTTCTTAAAACACAATCATGGTTAAACTACAAAGCCAGGAAAGGGCTCAGAAGAGCCAGGAGTGGGGCTGGAGTGAGCAGGGCACTGGCTTTCAAGTTGATCCTCAGCACACCACCAGGAATAATTCTTGAATGCACAGCCATAAGCAACCCTTGAGCGTTGCCAGGTGAAGGGGAAAAGAAAAGAAAGTCAGGAATATTCCTGAGCACTTCTAGGTGTGGCCCCAAAGCAAAAGCAAACAAATAAAGATACCTTTGTTCAGCAATGCTAATATTAATAAACTTATAACATTTATCAATAAATCAGTCCTTAAATACAGTGCTTATTTTCATTATAGCCCTAAAATTAGTAGGCTGAAGACCAAAAAATAAACTAAATGAAAGAATACAGTTGTTAAAGCACTTCCATTGAGCATTTGTTTTTAGTATCTTTAATAATAACTAAAATCTTATGCAAACTGTTTTGTTTTGCTGGGGTTTGGTGGGGAACTCCTCAGACAGGTTTGGTGTTTAGTTTTTGGTTTTAGGGATGACAACCATCGGTGTTGGAGATTGACACATTTACCTGCTCAGGAACTCGTAAGTGCCAGGGATGGAACCCAGTTTCCCTGTGCATATTCTTCACTCCACCCTTCCAACCTGAGCACTAACAACTCTTGAAGCTATAAATGTTTGCAAAATCCAACTGCAATGTTTGGCACAGAGTTTTATTCTGAATGAACCTGTATACATGATTCCCCACCACACCACTGAGTGATCCCTGAGCAGAGTTGGGTGTGGCCCAAAAACAAACCCCCCAAAATGGGCAGAGAGATAATGTAGCAGGTAAGAGAGATAATACAGCAGGCACTTGCCTTGCATCTGGGTGACCTGGGCTCAATTCCCAGCACCCCTATGGTCTCCCCTGTGGATACCTGAGCACAGAACCCAAAAACAAACAAACAAATCTAATACTCTTAAAAGCAATACCATCTTCAAAACAGTCTAAAAACTGTTCTCCTGGACCTCCCAAATAGTTTTGCTTAAAACTATTGCTTAATGATGGGCGGAGTGATAGCCCAACAGGTGGGGCATTTGCCTTGCATGAGGCCAGCCCATGCCAGCCCGGGTTCGATCCTCGGCATCCCATATGGTCCTCCGAGCATCGCCAGGAGTGGTTCCTGAGTGCAGAGCCAGGAGTAACCCCTGAGCATCGCGGGGTGTGACCCAAAAAAAAAAAAAAAAAAAAAAAACTATTGCCTAATGAACTCCAATATTTGATATCAACATCAGAGGAAGACTGTAAGTGAATATGAACACAAAGGCTGTGAGACACTGGCATCACAAGGCCCTAGACAAGCATAAACCACAGATGATCTTGGTGTGAGTCTTAGTTTCACAGGTGAGGAAAGTCAGCTCAAGGACACGGGTTCAGAGTAGACTAAAGGCCAAGACTCAGCACAGAGAGTGCTCATCCGAGTCCCCATGTAGGGACAACATGTCATCCATCTCAGTAGCAGCCACATTCTAGGCAGGAGCCCTGAGGCCCCACAAGGGCAGTGAGGAAGAAGACCGAGGGCATCTCTACATTTATTGCCTCTCATCCTTTCATAAAACCTTTCGATTTATCTTGCACTTCTGGAAGTCCGTCATACTTGCGTAGCTCCACATTTAGGGCTGAAAGTCATCTCATGACTGTCGATCGCCAGCCTGCCCAGGCTCACACTCTGAGAACATGCCCCACACCCCAACCGCAGAAACGCCTCCCTTCTTGTACACTAGTCACTCTTGCGTGACAGGCCAAGGCCAAAATAGCACCTGCAGAGCCAACCAGTGTATCCTGCCACTGAATGCTGGTCATCTGTCTCTGCCTCTGGCTCTCCCCAGTGCTAAAACAGAAAAATTCTCTTTTCACATGAATTCAAAAAGTCTAATATTTTGTCGAACAGCAGTGAAAAATAAACCTCATCGGAGCTGTCACAAAATCCTAAAATGCCTCTGGCA
This sequence comes from Cryptotis parvus, assembly GCA_021461705.1. NCBI lineage: Eukaryota > Metazoa > Chordata > Mammalia > Eulipotyphla > Soricidae > Cryptotis > Cryptotis parvus. Next base: position 38,577 of record JAJIBD010006392.1, on the reverse strand, counting down.
GTTCTATCCAAGTATGGAGGCATGTACGGACTCTTTGAAGAAATGAAACTACAGTTTATCAAGTGTGATTTATAAGCAACACTGATGTAGCTGGTAGATAACACTGCTGTCTAATCATTAGTACTCAGACAACAGCCATGTGAACACATCAATTATGGGCCACTGCCAAAAGCCCTTGAGATCTGGGAGATTAACAGCCAATCCTCTGTTTTACAAGCTCACATCAAAAAGAATATTAATAAGAGGAGGGGCAATGTGAAAGCTTGTCAGAGTAATTCAGCCACTAAAACAAGGCATTTCCCCCTCTCCTCTGCTGAATTGGCCCAAGGAAGAAGCTGGCATCAGCTACAAAGTGCAATGCTGCCAATTTCTTGGAAAACGTTTTTCACTAACATATGGGAACTTGTAAGGGTCTACAAAACTGCTATGTGGTTAAGCAAGGCAAACTGCCTTCCTGTCCCCTTTAATGCCGGAATAAAACAAATGCAGTCATGAGTGAATTATTTTTTAATTCATATGCATGATAAAAATATCCACTAACTTTTCAAATTAACCTCAAATTAGAAGAAAACAAAAATCCACATTTCTTCTACTACCGTCTACCAAAATTTAATTATGTGAAACTCGTAGTAACAACCTGCACTTTAATGAATTTCTTCAAATGGTTCTTTCCCAGCCAGAGTGTCAGTACAGGCCTGAGTGCTCGGCATGCAACCACCCTAGTTTGACTCCCAGCGCCACATCTAGTTCCCTCCCAAAACCACCAGGAGTGACCCCTGAGGGAGGAATAGCCCAAACTTCACCAAGTGTGTTCCCAAAACCAAAATGTTTTAAATGGTTCTTTCAATGGAGCACAAAAGTCACAATGTATGCCTCTACCTTGAAGTACTTAAATTCATACTTCCGAGTATCTCAAGACAGATCTAAATCTCACTGATATTTCCTCAGTTAGAATTAAACCAGCTCTCTAAACCACACACAGAAAATGTTTGCAAAACTATATGCCACCGGCAGAGCATTTATTTGGTTCCATCAGTGTTCAACAGACACACCAGTGAGGAGGATCATTGTATTTTTGTAATCGATGGGATTAAAGCAAACAGCTGGGGAACAGAAAGAGGGGCTCCAACTAGCTCCCTCATCTATGAACATACGTTGCCCTGCAGAATGTAATCCTGGGCTGCTCTTGCCCCTCAGAGATCTGTTTACATTTTAATTTGTAGCACACACTACTTACAGAGTGTAATTCCTAATATTTCATTTGCTATTCATCATTTCAAAAGCAGCAGGAGACATGAGAAAAACACTAGGGGAGGAAAATGAAGCAAGGAGCTCCTGCTGCTCCCAGTAGTCAAGCTGCTTGGTCCCAAAGTCAAGTCACTTAATTCAAGAGCTTGCTGACAAGCAATTGTTAAATCAAAGATTCTTTACCTGGGTCCAGAGAATACGTGGAGTCTGAGAGACGCTGTTATTTGTAGAAGCAAAGGTTTATGTGCAAGTACGTAGGCTACAGGTTCACTTTCTACACACACACTGCAAAGTGCATAGATGCTCAATAAAATTCTAACCTAAAATAGCTTTGGTGGAAAAGTCGAAGGCTCAAGCTCTGCTTTTTTCATTACAGGGCACACACTCTGGCTAAAAGGAAAGGCATTAGCAAGCTCTCAACCTCTGCTACTCAGAAGTCAGAGCAATAACATGGTCTCTGCTGACCCAGGCTGTCAGAAAACTCAATGGGATACGGCTTCTTAGAAACAGACATAATTTAAGGCAGTGGTTTTCTAACGGTCAATGCACAGACTTGTGCCAACTGATTGAAGGTGTTACTGGCTTCAACGAACGCTCCTCAATCAGCTAGAAGCTCAGGCACTAGGCAGAGTAATTCTTAATATTAGAAAGGAAAGAGCTGTAATAGCCTTCTGAATAAATCATTTATCTGGAAAACTTACTTTGAAAATGTTTTTTGTAGGTTTTTGCTCAAGCTGTAGCTTTTTAAAAATACAAATCTTTCCAACCAACCCCCAAAAAAAGTCAATGACAGAAAAGCACAGGATATAGTCGAGATGTTAGAAGAACTGGACCACACTATGCCCTGGCCATCAAAAACCAGAACAACTCATTCAAGGGAAGAAAGCCTTTCACCATAAACACAGATTCAAACTAGTAAAATGTGTATTAGCAGGTATGCTTTCTTGAAAAAAAATGCATTTTAATAATATGTTGAATTTAATGGGCAACTTCAAGGTAGAAATCAAACCACACTGTTCATTGCTGTAAGTTAGGATTATGAGTGGCATGCAAGTTGTCAGAATAGGCTGTACTCCAAATTGTTACACACAAATTTCACCCAAGTCAAAGGGTCCTGAATCATCCCTAAATTCCTTCGATTTTGTTATATTCTAAGCACTCTATTTTTCTCCCATCCGCCCTTTACTTTTTGGGAAATCAGTATGTTAACTTGGTTCCAATTATTCCATGATCACCCCCTGGAAGAACTCAACTATTCTCTTAAACTGAATAATGACTTCATTTTTAAAACTTCTATCTGGGGCTGGAGAGAGAGTGCAAAAAGCGAAGGTGCTTGCACTGCCTTCTGCCCATCCAGTTGGAATCTCAGCACCACTGGGCATGGCTCCAAAAACAAAACAAAAAAAGAGTAGTCTTACATTTTACAGCAGAGTTTTCTGGCACTAGCACATATGCGCACGCACACACACACACACACACACACACGCACCCACACATACACAAAATCATCAGACAATCAGCAATAAACAGGAAGCTATTCAGTGTGGTATTCTGACACAGCATTTCCCTTCTGTGTAAAAAGTCTTTGTCTCCAGTCTTCAAATTTCAACACATATACTTTATCAAACACAGAAAGGCAGGTATAATACAACCAATTATACAGATGACTTTTAAAAAGTTGCTAAATGTAAACTCCAGGAAAATCCATGTAACTCCCAGCAATTGTTCTTTACCTGTAACTTCTACTAAGATAAAAGATGTGAAAGGACCTGGCAGGACCAGCCTCAAGAGTTGCCCTTCTACAATCCTGCTGAGAAAAGGGGAAAGGGACAACCAAAAACAGTATTTTCTGAGCATTTCCCTAAACCACGCACAGTGCCAGAGCTGAGGAGATAGGAGTAAGATGGTGCTGTGAAGAGAGGTGGAATCGCTGATTAAGCTCAAAAGAACAGGAATATACTCATCTCCAGTGCAATCAGCAGGAGTTGGGCAAATGGTCACTCTTCTCTCATGAGGCCGGAGCAATAGTGCAGCAGGTAGAGTGTTTACATTTCATGCGGCCTACCAGGGTTCAATCCCAGCATCCTATATAGTCCCCTGAAGACTGCCTGGCTCAAACTCAGTAAATTCAAGAAAAAACAAAGGCCTAGGAACCTCAGTATCTGCTAATGGTCATACACCAAAACACATCCAGCGTAACAATCCCAGTTCCAAAGTTGGGAACTGCACGACCAGAACCCAGGGAAGGAACTGGGGACATGAAGAAGACACCTTTGACTGCATGTGGCCAACATCAGCAGAACTTACAGGCCAAGCTCTGCTGACTAAGAGTGCATGACAGCAATTTTCAGAACCCCAGCTGACCAGCAGAGATGATTTCTATAGATCAGACCTACAGCAGTAACATTCACACTTGCAGGCATTAGACCCTCCCTGGGTACCTCCCCTACCTCCAAGGCAATTAAACCAAAATGGCAAACGAAGCAAAGCCTGGCCTCGGCGCGGCTATACACGCAGCTCACTGAGCAGTGGTGGCTCTGCTCCAGGACTCTAGGGCTATTTACCTGGCTGTAAACAGTCCTACAGCCCAACTGCAAATCATTAGTCTTCCCTGCTCTACCTCCCATTTGACCAAGTACACTCAGTAATTAACCACTGTAAAATACAGCCCACATTTAAAGCCATGCCAAGGTGAGTTTTCCGTAAGAACCTTCAAAATGAAACAACAGGATAATCATCATGGTTCCTAACATCTGCCTTTGAGAGGAGAAAAAAACAAAGAGGTAACTTCAAATGAACTCTCTGAAGCTTTCCTAAATATACTCAAAGGATTACTTACCATCCCGCTCTAAAAATAAACAGAACACCCGGAGAAGTGAGGAGCAAGAGGCAGTATAGGGGAGAGGGTACTTGCCTTGCACACCTGACCACGGTCAATCCTGGGGACCTACAGGATCGCATAGGTCCCCAGAGTCCCTCTGAGCAACTATGGGCGTAGCCCCTCCCCTGTCCCAAAAAAATTAAAAAAAAAAACAGTAAAAACACATGGAGGAGTTAAAACTGGGATAGTGGATCTGATATTGGTTACTAGTGGAAAATAATCAGCACGCATCAGTGATTCAGATGAACAGCTATGATTTAAGAAGCACCGTTTTAAAGAGTTGAGTCTTTTGGATAATGGATCAAAAATTATATTGAAGATACAGCCCCTAAAAGCCAGTAAGATAAAAATCATTTCTTCAAACGATTAAAAAGTCAACTACCGGGTCTGGAGTGATAGTCCAGCAGGTAGGGCGTTGCCTTGCACGCAGCCAACCCGGTTCGATCCCCAGAATCTCATATGGTCCCCGAGCAGAGCCAGGACTGATTCCTGAGTGCAGAGCCAGGAGTAAAGTGTGACCCAAAAAAGTAAAAAAAAAAAAAAAACAACTACCATCAAAAATTTTAAGAATCTTGACCAGATAGGTAGGACAGCAGGTAGGACAGCCTTGCCTTCAGCTAACCGAGGTTCCATCCACAGCAGCATCTATGGTTCCCCAAACCGCACCAGTAGTGATTCCTGAGTACAGAGGGCCAGAAGCAAGATCTGAGCACTGCCACATGTGGCCCCAAATCAGATAACCTGAAGAAAAAGATCCTCGACACCAATATAAAACCCACATGCCATACAAGGAAATAAATCAGAAACCTGACCACATCATTTACAATATATGCACAGGAAATATAAACACAACGAAAAGACAAATGAAGATAAGTGGGGGTGGGGGAGGAGGAAGACTGGTGAGAACAGGAAAAATTATTTGCAAAACATGGCAAAAAATTTACTATGCACTGAAACACTCTTAAAAATAAGAAATGGCCAATAATTTAGGAGAATGAGGTTATAAATATGAAGAGAAACTAAATGATGCAATGGTTTTAAAACATGAAAAGGCAAAATAATGCCATCCTATCATATTAAAGTAAAAAAAAGTGTTATTCATAGCACAACATAAATGACAGAAATACAGGCATTTCACCTCCCATTGTTGGAGGAAATGCAAACTGATGCAATTAAGTGGAGGATAATAAATTTTGAAACAAAGATATTCGCTACAGCATTTTGTAATTGGAGGAAAATAAAAGCTAAACACCAGGGTCATGGAGATGGTTCAAGGGCAGGAATGCACAGAGGCCCAGGTCACAGGGAGGCCCTGGTTCAATCCCCACACAGCCCCTCCCCAGACACCAAGCCAGGTGTAATCCTAAGCACCTCTGGGTGTGAACCTAAAATAAACCAAACAAAAAGACACACAAGATATATAATTATAGAGAAAGAACAAGGTGTAGATCTGTTTCTATAATCCGCTCTGATTGGTGTAAGGAGAAAAGAAATATAAATATAGGGGCCGAGCGATAGCCCAGCGGGTAGGGCGTTTGCCTTGCACGCCGGCTTGTGCCGGCCTGGGTTCGATTCCCGGCATCCCATATGGTCCCCCCGAGCACCGCCAGGAGTGATTCCTGAGTGCAGAGCCAGGAGTAGCCCCCTGAGCATTGCCGGGTGTGACCCAATAAAGCAAAAAAAAAAAAAAAAAAAAAGAAATATAAATATATAAATATATATACTAGAACATATGGAGACTATTTGAACAAAGACATACAGAACTTTTCAGATGTAGTTGGGCACCGAGGGAGACCGTCTAAGGGGAAGCAAAACCTACTTTCCATTAGTAACAGTTTGGTACAATTTGATTACAGACTCATGTAATGCTTTTTGAATTGAAAATAAGTCCATCAAAAAGTATTATGAGGTTGGGGCGGGCGATAGCTCAGCAGGTAGGGCATTTGCCTTGCACGTGGCGGCCTATGGCGGCCTGTGCCGGCCCAGGTTCGATCCGCAGCATCCCATTTAGTCCCCTGAGCACCGCCAGGAGTGATTCCTGAGGGCAGAGCCAGGAGAAACCCCTGAGCATCGTCAGGTGTGACCCAAAAAGAAAAAAAAAATTATGAGGGCAGAGAGATAGTAAAAGGGTTAAGATCCTTGCCTCGCACATGACAACCTCAGCTCAATCCCTCGCACCATATATGGCCCCTGAACACTGCCAGGGGTGACCCCTGAGCACCACCAAAGCAAAGCACTTTAATAACTGTACCAAGGCCATGGATATAGCTCAGCAGTACATCTTGTATGTGTGAGACCCTGAGTCCCATCTCCTACAATGTACACTCCTTCCCACAAATAAATGTAGTTTTCAAAGCCCTGTAGCAGTCTCCAAAGAGGCATTCAAGTTAAAAAAGAAAACAACTGGTCATCAACCAATGTAATGTTTATGATCTAATACCTAAGTAAATTGGTTGAAGAAAATACCGCCAGAAGTTCAGCTTTGAGTAAGTTCCCACACAGAACACTTCCTCTGCTCAACCTCCAATGACCCTGATGCCTGCATTCCCGCCCCCCCACCCCCCCCACACACACACCATGACATCACTGACTCTTCAGGCCTCCAGGAGCTTCCTCACACAATTCTTCATTCAGCACTGCCTGTCCGTCTCCTCAAACACGACATGCTCTCTTTTCCAGGGCTTGGACACAGACAGTTCTCGAGATCTAGAAACTTCTCTCCCTGGTGGTTAAAGGGCTCTTCCCTCCCTATTGATGAGGATCTCCTCCCTCATGCCTCTTCCAGCTGATTCTCTCTCACTGCACTAATACCATTTGAAATATTAGGCTCAGAAAAAAAAATTAGGACATAAGCTTTGTGCACACAAAGACTGTAAGTACTGGCCTTCAGCTGCCAATCTGCTGAGTTAAGGAACGGATCCAGGAATGAATGAGTCCATGGAGATCTGTCCAGACAGTCCCCCTGTGCAACAGTTCTACTGACAGAACAAGATACTCCCTCGAATGCATTCCCTGGTTGTGATGTGGGCGGTCTGCGCAGCATGAGGGGTCAGCCACACAAGCAGTGAGTGTAGAAAAAGCAAGGCCCCATGCAACCAGCCCAGGTGCCCAAACTTTGGTGCTCATCAAGTGGGCATCATCACTGAGTCCATTTTCTTTTCCTGCCTCAGGTCTACACTTGATATCACTCTCTCGACCTTGCCATCAGGCAGAGTTCCATCATCCCTTCTACCAAATTCTTCACAACAAAGATTATAAAGACATGTCTATAGAAGAAATTCTTGACCACTAAACAAATCTTCTAAGTCTTCTTTTCATGAAACCTCTTTTCTACCATGCCAGGATTTCCAGCAGAAGGAATACTCGGCCGGAGCTGTGAGCTAAATGAAACCCTCTCCTCTTTCCATGGAGTCGAGACTTAATAGGATCCATGACCTGCAGCATGGGTGGCCGTGGGCAAGTGGCAGTGGTAGAATGAGAGGAATGGTGAGTTACCACACCCCTGACCTTTGAGCTGTGTCCTTGACCACACACTGCTGTCTCACAAGCTTTTCCAGTGATGTGCATTACTTATGTGAGTTATCTCCCTAACATCAAATGCACAACTGATACAAATGCATGCACAGGCATATGAATACATATCCATGCTAATTAGCAAATACAGAAAACAGAAACGGACAACACAGTACTCTGAAGTCTTAACATTGTTACTAGCAGCAATGTCAATCTTCATGGGTTCGATTCCCGGCATCCCACATTCTCCCCCGAGCACCGCCAGGAGTAATTCCTGAGCAAAGATCCAGGAGTAACCCCTGAGCATTGCTGGGTATTACCCAAAAAAGAAAAAAAAAAATCTTCATGATCTCATCTGCCTATCAGAATCACACGGGAACTCATTCCCAGGGGCAGGATATAGAAAAATTCCACTACTGAGGTCAGAAACTTAGTATGGACTTTGGGCGAAGACCTAGGTTCGATTCCCTGGCACCACTTGGTCCCCCAAGCACAGCATGCCTGAGTAATCCCACACCCTCCGTCACAAAGGACCACAGGCCTGGTTGGCAGAAAGCCCCTCTCACCCACAAAATCCTACCTCATCCCCAAAATTCCTACTGCAAAATTAGAAGAAAAACAAAAAGTTCGAGAAAGACAAAAACTGTTTTAATCTCACCATTGACACCTTTACTGTCAGCTGCAAATATCTCCAGTGGTAGGAGATGGGACTACACGCAGTGCTGCTTACAAGTGACCCAGAAGCACTTGGGGATCCAACCCAGAGCAGAACGAAGGATAAGCAACTTCCCTCCTAAACTTTCTCTCCAGCCCAGTTTCAATTATCTTAACAATCTACAAAAAGATCCTCTCTAAAATCAGTCTATATGGGGGTGTTACTCAGGGACTATTTCCGGCTCCGTGCTCAGAAGAGACTCCTGCCAGTTCTTGGCGGATTATACATGGTGCTGAGGTCAAAGGGATGCAAGGAAAGTGCCTTAGCAAGCTTTCCACCTTCCACTGTTGGAGGTTGTTTTTAGTGGCTGGGGCCACACCTAGCAATGCCCAGGGGTCAAAGCCAGGGTCAACAGCATGGAAGGAAGGCCAGTGCCTGGCCCAAAATCAGCTTTTTACAAACATAAACTTTGAGCAGGGGGAAAAGCCCCAACGTTCAGATTACATCCCCAGGCATGCTCTCCTGCCAGACCTCTAGCCCTGGGACCAAAAGTCCAATCTACTCCCAATGAAGCAGTGATCCTATCTCAAAATCACCTTTAGTCATGGCATTCACTGCATTATTCACGGGGGGGCCGCGTACAGGGAGATTAGATTCTACTTGGAAAAAGACCTACCTGGTTTTGTAAGACTTCTAATTCGGGAGGATGTGGAGGATGTTCCACATGGAAAATGAGGTCTCACCCATGCAATAAAAGTGTTCTAATGCCTCGCCACAAGCCCATTCAGGAAATAAAACAGGCACCACAGTGACCCTACCAGAGGGTAGGGTGCTTGCCTTCACACATCCCACCTGGATTCAATCTCTGGCATGCTATGTGGTCCTTGTAACCCACCAAGAGAGATCCCTGAGTGCAAAGCCAGGAGTAAGTCCTGAACACCAGGTGTGGCCCAAATCAATATACCCCCAGAAAAGAAAAGAAAAGAAAAAAGAAAAGAAAAGAAAAGAAAGGAAAAGAAAAGAAAAGAAAAAAACAATTTAGTCAAGGGGATCAAATGCAGAGGTGACCTTTGAATTTGAGGAATCTGATCTTTTATCCTGTTCTTCCAACACTACCAATGAATGGCAAATATCTATACTGACTCCTGCTCAGAAAGCACCTCTCGGTTGGTTCTACCCATAGGAAAAGTTAAAAAGTCCCCCCCCCCCCCCCCCCCCCCCCCCCCCCCCCCCCCACCCCCCCCCCCCCCCCCAGCACCCCAGGAAACAAGTTTTTCATAACTGGAAATACCACATTTCCAACAGTTGGTGCTTCTTATCTTCCTTAGTGTGAGAGACAACCAAGATTGTTCCTGGTGACATTTTATCATTGCAAAGGGGTCTTCCCAACAGAGCTCTGGACCAGATGGTCTCAGGAACTCGGACCTTGTACTCAGAAGCCATGCACTCTGCCTCTTTGAACTATCACCCCAACCTCAGAATCATTTTCAAATGCTTGAGGACTCAGAAATTAAATATCTAATCACGGGTATTTGCTCTAAGCATTTCCTTATCTAAGCCTCTGGGCATATCTCCACTCCTAAGAAAGAAAGAAATCCACCATCTGCTTCAGGGATAGCTATACCATAAACCCCATTATTTTACTTTAAGAAAGAGAAAATAGGGGCCGTTGTAAGCAGTCTACATGGATTCAATTCCTGGTATCCCATAAGGTCCCCAGAGCACCACCAGGAATAATTCCTGAGTGCAAAGCCAGGATTAACTACTGAGCTTTGCTGGGTGTGACCCAAAAAGCAACCCCCACCCAAAAAAAAAAAAAAAAAAAAAAAAAGGAAGGAAAGGAAGAAAAGAGAGAGAGCAAGAGCGAGCGAGAGAGAAAGAGAGAGAGAGGAAAGACCTTATTAGTGGCCACTGGGTCTGAACACCCATCCTGGATATATTCATTCCTCCTTTTACATCTTTCTGTCCAAACACACAGCTCCAAAGAACAGACGTTCACCAGAGAGCTTACTGACCAACCAACCAATTGCCAACCCAATGCATGGGCCCAAGATATAGCTCAGTGATGGTCCAATTGGGGGAGTCAGAGAAATAGAAAAGGTAAGACACTTGCCTTGCATTCCACAGACTGTGGTTCAAATCCTCAGCACCACATAGCTCCAAGCACTCAATGATCTCCCAAATGCTAGAGGTCACTCCTGCACAGAGCCAGGAATATCTGCCAAGCACCAGACTGTTATGTTCCCGAAACCTAACCCTCCCCACTCATCCCTTCATCTTCTCTCTCCCTTCCACAAGGGGGGGGGGAGGAAGAGAGCTGCCCTTGTGGTGGGGGGAGTTGGAGAGCAGGGGGAGGAGCATGTGGGGGAGTGTCATTTCTAAAACCTCAGTTTCTGAAGAGCACCTTGGCCCAGGCCTCAAAGTGAGACAAAATAACTGGGAGGGGAACCACCTGCCAAGACTGGGTCACCTGGGTCACAAGGTGTCTTCTTATGGTCTGAGAGGTAACTGCCAATACCCTGAACCCAGGAAGAGAAAATGAAGGCAAATGGTGTCCTCTGGAAAGCACTATAGGAAACCAATTTCAAGCCCAGGAGAGGCCAAGTACACACACTCAGGAAGGACTTTAAACCAAACAGATGAAATCATGAGAAAGAAAACACTTCTGCGGGTGATTCACCTGGTCTCACTGCCCGCAGGAGCAATTCTTTGTTTTTCCTTGTTTTATGGATGTGTTTATAAATACAGAGTATGCATGCCTGCTATATTTGGCAATTTAAAGTTACTTTTTTATTCCGTCTTCTTGTTTCCGGCACTCCACCCCCTCCCTGCCCCCCAAAGGGTACTTTGAAATCTTTCCAGTTTTTACAATTAAACCTAACCATCTGGACTAAAATCTTCACATTCACTAAATTAGTCACAGATTTTGTGGGTAAGCTGAGAAAGTAAATGCTATGCTCAGTGCTAGGATTTAAACCACATCTACCACAGTCAAACACACTCTCTCCAATAATCTCTCCAATTATGCACGCACATTCAGGCGCAATAACGTGCAGCCAGACCTTGCCGCACAGAGCAGACGCAGGGGGCTGAATGACTTTTGAGATCCCAAAGTTAGAAAAAAGGCCAAAACAATATTCTCCAATAGCCTTTTAGGCTGTGGCCCCCAACCCCTGAATATTTAAAAGATACTAACTTTCAGTACTTACAGACAAAAGATAAAAGTTTAACTTCCTACTTCTGTAGCTCTCACAAGCAGCTAATTTAAGGTAATTTGAAGAAATCTGCATACCCCAGTAACAATGTGATTCAGACACAGTAGGCATTTTCTAGGGTTTTCCAGGTAGGAAAAAGCTTTCAAATTACTTCAGATTTCACAGGATAAGTGCCGGGGAGGGGGGAAGGGGGATGAGGAGCAGATTTAAGACATCTAAGACTCAATATGCTTAGAGGGCGGGATCCCATCAAAGGCAAGTGACATGTAGTGGTCCAATCACTACTAAATAGTTGCTGTTATTACAGAACTCCTTTCAATGTACCACTGGACAGAATTATCTATTCTCCAGCTGACTAAAACACTAGGGAAGAAATTACTGGTTTTCACAAGGAAATAATGTACCTAAGCTAGCAGCAGGCTCCTGGATTCCTAGTGCTGGCCTGTCAAAGGATCATTAATAAACCTGGGATATGACGTAAGATAAGAGTACTAAACTTTGGTGTGAGTGGGCTTGTAAAACTCATTTTCAGGTCATAAAATGCTTAGTATCTTTTTTCACATTATTTATGGGCCCCAAAAGCACTCCCTTACAAAGTATACCAAATAAAAGAGATCCACTGTTGTAATTAACTTTCTTTTTTCCTACCAGGGTCGGAGGGGAGAAAGGAAACCAGGCCGGGAGCCCTGATTGAGGTACTGAGTGAGGTACGGGAGGGCACGAATCCCCATTCTTCATGTTCATGTGAACAAGGACTGAACTGAACCTACAGAACATAACAAAACAACCCCCGCTTTGGGCTGGAGCAACAGTGCAGCGGGTAAGGTGTTAGCCTCGCACCTGGCCTACCGGGTTCAATCTCCAGCCCCCACATGTTTCCCCACTTCTTCAGCCCTCCAGGAGTGATTTCTCAGCACAAAGCCAGGAATAAAACCAAAGTACAGCTGAAGGTGGCCCAAAAAAAGTTAAAAAATAAAAAATCTAGGTTTGACAGGAGTGAAACTGGTTAGACCTAGAGGTAAGACCCTCTCCCTCTCTGCACCTGAAGAGTCCTCTGGTACTCCTGTTGCTCACCGGCTCTCAAATCTGCAAAATGAAGCACTCAGTGAGTTGAGCTGGGGGTGTGGGGAGGGTCTCAAGCCACCTTGAAAGGCTCAAAATACGAAAATAATAATGCTGAATATGACACCAACTACACAAGGTCTGTCCTTGAGTTAACATCAGTTAGGATGGGACTAAGAGATGGCACAATGGATGAGGCACACGGCCTTGCACAAGGCTGACCAGGGTTTGACCCCAGCACTGCAAGGATACCCCAAGCCCCACCAGAAGTGATCCCTGAGCACAGAGTCAGGTATAAACCCTGAATACACAGCTGGGTATGACCCCCAAAACCAAAACCTAGTTCAGTTTCTAAATATCAAATAACCAATCATTTCAGTGTTATCAAACAATACAAAGGCAAGTAGAAACAATACTTTAAGTATCCTAAGTTATCATTAGGACAGTTTATACACAAAGAAGCAGCCTGAGATAAGGGTGTTCATTCTCTAAATTAAGGTAAAAATAAAAACAGGAATCAGAAGTATTTGGCAAAATGCTTGAAGAAAACACTTTGACCAGAGATTTCTTTAAGCCTATTTAGTCTGAAAGAAAAGATTCTTAGGACAAACTACAACTGCCATGATTTCTGGTCTTTGGTTGATAAATATTAATAATGAAGGACTAAAAATAGACGATGACTATGACATCCACCCTGCAATTCTGGCTGACAAGCAACAACTCTGTGGGGGGGGGGCTTCAACCCCTCATATCACTATCCAGCTTCACTCAGCAGGAGAGTTCCTCTCCATTCATACTGTGGCCACTGGCTAATACAATAAGGGGACAGCGGGGTGGCGGATGGTCCCAATTACTCACAGAACAAAAAGCTCCCCCAAACCCCCTTTTCACACACCTTTCCAATTATCACTCTCCTTTCAGCTCCATCATCCCACCTCCCATAAAGATTTCTGACCAAACAGGAAAATTAAGCCACCCTGTACCTTTCCCAATTAAAAAAGAACCTGAAGATTTTCATTTTCAGACTAGACAGCCAAAAAGTGGGAAGGTACCTCCCTGTTTTCTCCCCCTCTCTTTAGGGCTTAAGAAAGTAGTTCTCTCAACCGTGCTGGCGTGGATGTGGGGAAAAGGGACTCTCATCCACTGCTGGTGGGAGTGCCGACTGGTCCAGCCCTTTTGGAAAACAATATGGGCATTCCTCCGAAAACTAGATATTGAGCTCCCATTTGATCCAGCAATAGCACTCCTGGGAATATACCAGAGAAACCGAAAAACACATAGCAGAAACACTATCTGTACTTCTTTATTCATCTCTGCGCTATTCACTATAGCTAGAATCTGGAAACAACCTAAATGCCCAAGAACAGGACTGGCTAAAGAAACTGTGGTTCATCTACACTATGGAATACTATGCGGCTGTCAGAAAAGACGAAATTATGAAATTTACCTGCAAATGGATGGACATGGAGTCTATCATGCTGAGTGAAATTAGTCAGAAGGAAAAGGACAGATATAGAATGACTGCATTCATTAATACGACATAAATAGATACCAGTGTTTTACTAAATGTGGGAAATGGTAATGGCAGATTAAAAACTCACCATTGAATATACACAAAGAGACTTAAGTGATAAACTCTAAATACCTGCAGGGCTAGCCACAATGTGTAAAATAAGAGGGAGAGAGATGCAGAGACAGAGAGAGAGAGAGAAAGAGAGGAAACTGGGGTACCTGCTATTAAGGCGGCCTGGGGGGAGGAGGAGGGGTACATTGGTGGTGGAAATGGGGCACTGGTGGAGGGATGGGTGCTGGAATACTGTATTACCAAGAACCAATTATGAACACCTTTGTAATTGTATGTTTCACTGTGGTATAATAAAAGATTTAAAAAAAAAAGGAAGTAGTTCTCATCACAGGCAATTCTCATCATTTAAAAAATTCTTTTTTCACCTCCTTTGGGGTGGGGATGGAGGGGAGAAGGGGGAGGAACAGTTAAACATGGTCGCAAAAATAATACCGGGACATTCAATTCCTGATACCTTACAGGCTTACTCTTTCTCCTCCAGGTCCCTAGGATTTGGTGATGGAATCAATCTGAATCTGTAAACAAATGGTTTGCTCACAATTAAACCATTCATTCCTTCCCCCCTTCATTCCCCCTTTCAGTTAATGCCTGAAGGCTACCCAACCCAAAGACTTCTAGGTTCTTCCATTATTTAGTGCTCCCAATGGTTAAAAAGGCAATAAGCTCATTTGGAGTTTATAAAACTATGCACCATCAACAAAAAGCATGTAATGCTTCCAAGATGCACAGGGGCCTCTACAAGCACAATGGGGAGCTGTGTGTAGTCTCCCCCCAAATAAAAATGCCCAGCCCCAATTAAGCACTCTGGAGGCCTTCAGAGCAGTTCTGTGAAGTTGCAAATAGAGCGAGATCCACTTGAACTCCAGCAGACTTGGGGGCTTTTCCTCCCAAAACAGGGAAAAAGTCGGGCAGGCTGACCTCATTAAAGGGTAATTAGTGAGCCCCAGGACTGGAGGGGCTCACACAATCATGCCTATTGTGAGCATTTCACTCTGAGGCCACTATTTTCTTTCTTCCTTAAAAAAAAAAAAAAAAAAACCTCTGCAATCTGAAAGACACCCCACTTTTTCATATTTTTAGGAATTTCAGTCCAGCTCCTTTTTCTGCTACAAGTCATGGAGTAAGAAAGAATGCTATTCAAAAAACATTCCTACTTTTGTGAAATCCTGGCATGGTTAAAAGTTCAATGGGATGCTTTAACTTACATTCTATAAATATTCATTTAAAACTAATCTTGTTTTAAAAGGGGCCAGAGCGATAGCCCAGCGGGTAGGGTGTTTGCCTTACTTACACACAGCCGGCCTGTGCTGGCCTGTGCTGGCCTGGGTTCGATCCCCGGCATCCCATATGGTCCCCTGAGCACCGCCAGGAGTAATTCCTGAGTGCTGAGCCAGGAGAAACCCCTGAGCATTGCCGGGTGTGACCCAAAAAAAGCAAAAAAAAAGTAAAATCAATCTTGTTTTAAAGAAGGTGTAATGCTGCACCTCGTGTTTACAGGGATTGAATACACATTTATTTTTAAAAAAGAAAGGGACACTATAAAATCAATGTCCTTTATGATTTATATATAACCATGATGTTGGGGAGAAAAACAATTGATGTTTCCCATTTATGTGTGAAGGTGTTATTCAGACACAGAAACTAATACAAAGTAATGTGATCAACATAACCATTTTACCATCAATAAAATTCTTCACACCTCTTTAAAGCCCATTATTACTGTTGATATCAATCTGCCAAGATACTAAGAACTGAACCTTCCCATAAAATGCACCAGTAAATTTGGCTGTTTATATTAACTCAAGAGGGCCGTCTTTTGTGCAAGGAGAGACCCACCACATGGGTACTAAAATATTAAAATACGTGAGAATTAGTTTGCCCACAAGAGATAAATGAAGCTCAACTTGACCTTGTCACAGGTCCACAACTCTGGTATTTACATAACAGGATCAATATCTTAGAGAAAACAATGGTGGAAAGGAGGAAGTAGTGTATGGGGAATGATGTTCCTTTAAACTGGACCCACCCACCCACCCACCCCCACAAAGCCAGCACATTTTACCAACTGCCGTTTAGAAAGGCCACAAAACCACAGACCAGGCCTACTGCAACCCACACATCCTAACAGCCCCCAGAGGGTCTGATGGGGGGCCCAGGCACCAACTGCAGGTGCACCGTCAATGCACAAGTGATCTCCGTACTACAGCCCTAACCCTGGGGAGAAAGTGAAGGGCCCTCTCCTTGCCGCCTAACATGAGCCACCCATGGGGGGGCCACCTACTTCACAATCACCCAGCTCCTTCCTCACTCTTTGAAGAGCAAATGAACGGATTTTAAAGGGTGTAAGAGTCCTCTTTCTCTGCTGGCTGAGCTAGATTTGTGAAGAGCTTCGTAGACACTCACATTCTTTTTAAGCACTTCACGGGACCTCCTTTGAACTTGGGCAAACACCCTCCACACGCTTATTTTACAGAACTGTCACAAAACCTATTTGTGTTAAATGTACGCAACCCACTGCAAGAAATCTTGAAAAGATGGGGGGAAAACTGATCTATCTTGAAAAGATGGAAAAAGGCTTCAATTTAATAGATGGGGGGAGGGGACTCCCCCCCCTTCCTTCTCCTAAACTTTAAAAAACAAGCCAGAGACTTTGAAGAGGGGGCAGGGGTGGGAATCCTGGAAGTCATTCCCAGCCGTTGGAAACTCTTCCTCTTAAAAAAGTAAATCCAAGGGCTCAAAAAATAAATATTCAAGAGCATTAATTTGTTTCTAGATGTGTGCGTGCAAGTAAAACAGCAGTCATAATGTGGAAATTTCAGTCACATTTTGCAACTAATTGGAAGCAGATTAGAATTCCGCCTCAGGGGAACGTTGTCAAACTAGGAGCTGGAGCAAATGAAGAAAGAGGTGAAGGCGTTGTGAAGGGCTGACAGATTTACAGCGCTCAGGGCTATAAACGAGGGGGTGTCGGGCTGGGGAGCTGGGAGAAGGGCGCGTCCCCGCGGCTGCTGTGCGCGCACCTACAGCCCCTCCGGGAGCGCAGCACCGCACCACGCCCCCGGACCCAGGTCCCTCCATCTGCTTCCACCAGGAACAATGAGGCGGCCTGCACCACAAACCCAGGGCCCAGAAAAGATTTAAAAACAGTGCAGACTGATAAACTAGGGCACGTAAAAGTCAGAGGGAGAAAAGGTGGCTTTATTTTTTTAACGTGGAGGGGTGGGGGGGAAGGGAAAAGAAAAAGCCAGCAGATTGTGGAGGATTACGGAGCAATGGGGTAATGGGAACAGCTGCTCCGTTTCTCGTTCGGTGTCTGGCATCTGCTGCTGCGGCATCATGGGAAAGGCTGGTGAAGGATTTGGGCGAGGAATGTAAATGTAGACAATTGGCCAAATGGAGTTTGATGCGGAAAAGCTCAATTGCTCTGCTTTAAAATCAGGTTGTTCCCTTTGGGGAGCAGCAGCAAACAATGTTACTTAACTCAAATTCCACCTTCAAAGCAGTTTCAAGGTTTGGGAATGTGAATCGCTTTTCAATCAGTTACTTAAGATGGGGAAACAATACGCCACTCCCGCCCAGCCTGCACTGGTCAAAGCACCTGGCTCATCTTCCACGCAGCTACTCAGGAAAAATGGGGATGGATGGGTGTTTTTCCTGTATATTTCAATGGGGGAGGTTCTTAAATCATCACTGCTTCTGATCTGGCTCAAGGGACCAGTTAGAATTGTGCCTGTTTTCTTATTGGCTGCAAAAGATCACTTTTAATTTTGTTATTTAATTTTTATCACACACAATGGTCAATGAGGAAAAGACAGAAACACACCAGGACTGCAGCCCTAGTCCCGAGCCGTAATAAAGCACCGATTTGATAGCATTACCCATGTACTGTGGTGAACCACACACAAATAAACAGTTTTCCGTGAAGAATGAAAACCCAAGGTTTCAACCCTTCCAATTCAAACATTATTGTTGTTGCTTTTAACATGAGCCATCCAGAAAATCAGCCAAGGAAGGGATAGAATCTAAAAAGCATTCTGGTCTGGCGATGCATGCTTTGCAATAAGAGAGAGGGGAGGGAGAGAAAGAGCAGGGAGAGGGAGAGAAGGAGAAAGGAGAGAGGGAGGGAGAAAGAAGAGAAAAAAGGAGATAATTTTCAGTTCATCCTGATGTTCTGGGTGAATGGGTAGAGCTGTAAAATCTAAACATGGACATTTTCGCGGTACTTATATGCACAGTATGCAACCAAGCAGTTTTATACACAGGGCTGGGGAAAGCGGGGAAAGTTTGCTAATCACCTCTGTGGGAAGAATTCATCCTGGGCTGGCGACCTTCAGTGACTAATTTGAAAGACAAAAGGGGATGTTTCAAAACAGCCAGAGGGGTAGACATGCCCAAACCAAACCCTGTTCTTTAATCAAAAGGAGGAACAGTGACTTCGAGGAGTTGATGAAAGTGTGACCAATTGGAACTTTGTTGTCTGTTGCTAATTGAAGCATAGAAGAGTCCACTTCTTAAAACACACACACTTTTTTTTAATTCACTGCCACATGACAAAAACCAGAATCAAGCAGACTGGTAGAAGATCAGTGCAACCAAAGACCAAGCTATTATTTCAAACTGTCAGGGGAAGGCAGTAAAATTGCTACCAGGTCTCCTTAAGTTACCCTTCAATAAAAAAGAAGCCATCAGGGAAATAAGGGGAAAAGAAAACACATCAAAACCTTAAAAGTCCCTTTTAGTAAAATTATACGTCTGTGGCACCATGCCATCTGCTCTCTGGTTAACATAATAAGCCAATTCCACAACCTAAATATCTGCTTTCGAAAATCATTATGTACAACACAAAATATAATCAATATATTTTTAAACTGTAAACGCAGCAGTCATGTGGCATTACTGGAATAAGCTTTAAACTCCCTGAAGGCACTTTTTTCTTAAGGTGCTCGCTGACAATGAGGAGGGATTTGCCAGGAGGCCAGAAGCTCAGGGGTTGGGCAATAGTCACAGTGAATAACAAGGAGCTAAGGACCGGAGAAGAGCTTTTAAAAACCAGCAGCACTTACTCATCACTTCAAATTCATTGGTTCTAACTTAAACACCCTCTCACTGGGTGCTCTCTTACAGCTGAGATCCGTTGAAAAAATGTTTATAATTTAACTTCTCCTTGTGAGTCTTTGTGTTGGGGGAGCAAAGGGGTGTCAGAGAGTCCCAGATAAGCCTGCAAATTGCTCAAGGCCCAGTAACTACGGAATCTCCTAAGTATCTGCTTCATTTTTTCTGGAAAAAAAAATCACCTCGAGGAGCAGACGAGTAGGCAGGTAAGGCACTTTCCTTGCACCCACCCGGGTTGCAGCCCACCAGAGTTTGATCCCCCAGTATCTGGTACATATGTTTCCCTGAGTCTGCCAGGAGTAACCCTTAAACACCACCGGTGGTGGTCCAAAAATCAAAAGCAAAACAAAACACCTCTTTTCATTCATTTTTTTCACAGGTATTTCTACCCCAAATTTAGCAGCTATGCAAATTCAGCTGTAAGGGCAAAATGCCACTTGGGCTCTTGAATATCCTTTGAGCCTTCAAAATAACATTACAAAACAGTCCAACTGCTGGTCCATCTACTATGAATAGTTTAAACAACCTTTCATTCAGAGGCAAAGGCTTTGTTCCAATTGCCAAAACCTTTAGCTCAAATTAAAAAAGAACTCGCAACTGAGAACAAGCCGGCACTAGTGAAACTTCAGCTGGGAGAGAAAATTGGACACAGAGGAGCCCATTTACTCTACAGCACTGTGGAACTTAAAATCAACCATGACAGTGTTTTTTAAAAGAATAAAGCACTAACTTAAATGCTTCCAATTACACACACACACACACACACACACACACACACACACACACACAAGCACGAGCGATCTGAAATACCAGCAATCAGGCCATAGTCTGGCCCCTATGTGATTCTCGAATGATGATCTCTTGCTTTAGGGAGATCTCATCTCTTCTCCTTCCCTATAACCTGAAATGTTATCATTAAGGAGCTATTATTACTGAACAAAATCCCAGTGAAGAAATGATGATATCCACCATGATGCTGTGAGAATAATCCAGTATTTCCTTTTAGTTCTGAGTTTCAAGTGAGACAAGAACTCTCTGCAAAGTGATTTAGCAATAAACTGTTGAGTATTCAAGCGAAACCCCTGATGCTCAGATCCCTGGCAGGTTCAGAGCACTGGCAATCAAAACTATGTTGTGCTACAGTAATTACTCTGAAAAGCTTCCAGTGCTTAATATTAAAGAATAGAATAACACGATCCTTCCACCTCTTCTACACCTCTAGAGTGTGTTCAACGTGGCAATTATCTCTGTTCAAGAAGCAGAGTCGAAACTACATTGAGACTCAATTACATCCATGACTTTTTAAACATACACTTCAAAAGGCAGGCTTCATCACATTCAAATCACTCAACAAAATCTTTATCCCACCTTATAAAATATAGATGTTATCCCTCTCCCACAAGACATCTTCAAGTGTAAAAACGATTGCTTTTTACATTTGGACCTACTTTTTTTATCTTACTAAAGCAGGGGGTGACTGAGCAATGATGAAAGACCAAGATCCCATCAGACAAAAATAGTTTCACTTCCCAGCACTCCCAGAAGTCATTTCCATGCAGCCTAAAACGACTAGTGTTCCAAAAAATAAATACATATTAAATAAATAAATAGCTTTTTTAAGAGCGGACAACTCACTTGTTAGCCCAAACAACAACAAAAAACAGTTCCTTTGCTTTTTAGAATGCAAAGGAAGTAAGGATAGATGTATGATTTAAGAGCTAGTGGATAAAAAAGCATTCCAATTATCAAGGGCCTCTTAGGAAGAGCAAGAATGCATTCTGTGTTAATGACCACAACCAGGGGTCCCTTCCCAACTCTTTTGTCAGAACCAGAGCAGATCCTCCCCGCAGCTTCGCCATTAACATGTCTGTTTCCTGTCAGCCCACTCAGAGATAATGTCATTTATCTCAGGGAGCGCAAGCCAGTCATTAGCTTCAATAAAAGACCTCAAACAAAGGCAGGATAATGTTTTACCCAAGACTCTTACTAAAACCAGAACCAGAAAAATCCCAGTTGTCTGAAAGTCAAGGACTCCAAAAGTTAGCTTCCTTCAAAGACATCTTCCTCCAGATCCACAACCTGGGACAGACCAGGGCTCTGAAGAAAAGGAAGGTCTCTGTAGAGTCAACACAGTCCGGGGCGCTATCACGTACAATTAGATTAACCGATAAAGGCTGACCAGAAAGAGCCTTTGCCCCCTCGCCTCCAGGGGGAAATTGACAGAATAATTCAGGTACTGACTAAATAGTTAGATCTTTGAAGAACTGACCCCTCATTGTGATCGCCTGCAGGAACTGAATAACCATTATAGAGTGTTCAATGGCTGGGCTTCTGGAAATCTTTTAAATGAAAGTGGAACTGGTTAAAATAAATGTCGGAACATGTGTTTTCACAGTGTTGCTCATATTACTGCAATTTCAAGTTTCTGTGAAGTACCAGGTGAACTTTTTAAATTTTAAAAAAAAAAGCACGCACGCACACACACACACACACACACACACACACAGAGAGAGAGAGAGAGAGAGAGAGAGAGAGAGAGAGAGACAGGCGAAATTGAAGCAAATCTCAGCCATTGAATCCTTGTTTTTCATGCTGAAAACGAAGAACAGATGGTACTTTCCATGTTGTTTGAGTCTGGTTATTGAACACCTCTGTGGTTAGGGGAGACTTCTGCTTAGCACTTTCCACATACATTTCATTTACAAACTATAAAATGCTGCTTAGGAAAAATAAGTCTTTATAACACTCTAATTAAAACCATCTTGCAGCCAAGTAATTTCACTTGAAGAGCATTCTTAACCTCGTGACATTTGGACTGTCAATTCCTTCCCCTCCACTCTTTTTGTTGTTTTTTACAGACTATTTGCAAAGTTATTAAAAGTTGCAAAACATTTATCTCCTTAAACACAATCTTAATTGGGTGCAGTATTTAGTCATCTCTCCATCAAATTCATGCTTCAAATACCAGGGATGTTCATTTCACACAAAATGCCTCATTCTTGGTGCCTCCACAGGGAAACTTGTGAGGGGAAAGGGTAGCCGCTCTGCAGTCACCTCAAAAATACCTGGCAGCCACAGAGAACGCCAACAAAAAAGGAGAGGCGCGGTCCATGCAGCTTCCAAGGTTTTCAACAGCTAAATCCCTTATGTAGCTTTCAAACAGTTTGCTGTCTAACAACAATGGACTTTGTCCTTTAATTATAGCCACTGACCTCTGCCCTTTTATTTCACAGTAGATAAACTGCACTCTCTAAGCAGAATTTGTAGGGGCAAATCATCCACGAAACTCATTCATCAAACAAAGTATGTTCTGAAATTGCTCACACACTTAGGTGGGCCAGGATCTCCGAGAAAAGAGTCAAAAGGCTTCTACAAGAGAATCAAATGAAAAGAATGATCTTTTCCGAGAGGTCTGGAGACATCACCCTTCAGCTTCTAAGGACCAGCTCCCCAGAAGAGTTCCCTCTTCAGAATAGGTGCTGAATACCGAGGCGCCTAAGACTCAGCCATCAACCCTCCACTGCCTTTCATGTCTATCTGAGTATCGGCCGCTTTAAAGAATTCTGTGTATTTTTTAAATTTTCCGGGGATCAAATCAGTTCATGTCCTCTACTCTGGCAGCCGAACGCCTGTTGTCTGTGAAGTTCAAACTGTGGCCGCTGAGCAGGAGACCAGGAGACCGGAAGAGGCTCCAAAGCGGGTGCTGTGCCCCAGAGAAAGGAGGGGAGGGTGGGAGAGCAGGTTTTCCCAGCCAAAAGCCAACCCGTCAAATCTACTTATTCAGACATGTCACTGGTGGCTTAACCACAAAATGGGCGATAGAAATATAGCTCAAACATCTTAGAATTATGGCATGTTTTGATTTTGTTCACGTATTAAGGGAGTGGCGACTTTTACAACATACTTGTGGTTTCCACATAAAGGAGTAGAACACTCATTGATTTAATTAGGTTTCATAGGGTCCAATTTATCATGTTTTACATGACTTTGTGTAGTGAGGAAACAGAATAAACAGACCAAAAATAGACATTTAGGCATGCTGTGAAAATTAACCAGTGACAGCAAGTCTTATGAATCTCCTGTGAACCTTCCAACCAAAAAGAAAAAACAGTGACCCCTGCATGGATGCTTCCACACATTCTCTCTCTCTCTCTCTCTCTCTCTCTCTCTCTCTCTCTCTCTCCCTCCCTCTCTCCCAATCTCCCTCCCCTCTCCCTTCTATGGGTTTCACACTTGGCCCCTCCGGTGCCACATTTGATGGCGGAAAATTAATCATCTTACTTTTAAGGCCCTTACTCTTCACAAACCCAGATAACCAGGCAAGGCTGGAGATCTTTTTTAATGTTTTTAAAAACCTTCCTCCAAGATGTCTTTCTGCTGAAATATTTTGTCAGGCGCAAACAACTGAATTCTTTTAGCTCCTCCAAAAGGAGTTCCTTGTCATTAGGTATTTTCTAAATCCACATCTAATATCACACAACCTCGAATTTGTGGATTTCAGATTTTTCCTCCCCAGGTGCCAGATTTGCAAGATCCCACCTTGGTGCTGGTGGATGAACAACGCTACCTCTGGAATTGGCGGGGGGAATAGCTTTAAGGGGTCAGATACCAGGCAGAGCCCCCAACCCAGCTACAGAAAACAGCCAACCCTCCAGCAACCAGGCTCCTCCCTCAGAGCTGTCCCTGCCAGGTTCTTATGCCAACCCCAGTGGCCCTGGGTGGCAGGGCTGGGCTGGTGATGCCAAACCTCCAAAGGCTGTGCTTCCTCCCCTCCTCCACCCCAACACCCACTGGGCCTGTTTGCTTTATGTTCATGTAACTCCCATGATTACATGAAGACCCCTCGGCCTGAAGCTGCACTGCATGGATGTGAATCATTTCATTCTTCCCTTCTCCAGCCAGTTTCCTCTGTGACTGGAAAGTGAAAAGAACACAAAACTGGAGAACCGACACCGCGCTCTAATCTCAGTTGCCATGACAGCAGCCTTTGAGATACTGAAATGTTCCGATTGCCGGCTAAACAAAATTGTTGAATGTGAACATTTGGCTGGAAGATTAAAAGGCTAAGGAGAATGCAAAAGGGCAGTACCTCCCACATTCCAGGCAGCAGTGAATCCAATCAAATGGCCCTGACTCCTTAACCACAGCCATTGTGAGCACTGGATTAGGGGCAATTCATCTAGATAGTTAGAGCAGATTAGAACTGCAATTGGAAGACTATTGGCACAGAAGTAAAGGCCCTACTGTACTCAGTAATAAGAAGATTTTGGAATGCCTTTTAGCAGAAATTAGGTGGAACTACACATTTAAACTGGGATTTTTTGGAAAAGCCCACTGAAATCTAACCATGTGAAATGCTGCTTGGCCAGAGGGAAACGAACAAAAAACACTTTTAGAGATTTGTGCATGACCAACACTTCAATGCACCTTTTTATCACCTAAAATTAGAAAATCCAAACTTTACTAAACTTGACCTTCAATAATGAACAAACACACACAAATACAAGGATTTAAAAAGTGAGCAGTGAATAACTGGGGGACACAACAAACATTTGAAAATACAATTATCCAAGGACACGTGACGGAAAACAGCAAAACAAAATAACATCTCCTGAGCTTTATTTACAAACAACCATGCCCCTACAAAACCACATGATATAAAGCTGTTTCTGCAAGGTACACCCACAGAAATGAAGCTGTATGGCAAAGAATCATCCCTCCCACCCCCGGCTACCTCACTCCCAAGCTGCCACAGGGCAGAGCCCCTTGAGTCCTGGGGCGTCACTGAAATGCACCTCCCACCGCACCCCAAGCCAGCACGGAGCCCCCACAAGGGCATGTTGTTAAATAAGCCTCTCAAACAACGACCAAGAATGGAGGAAGGGTCCAAATAGCCAACATCAACCAGTCCCCTTGGCAGACACAGAATTCTAAATCCTGGGCCCTCTGGCCCTCTCGGAACACCAATCTACACAATCCAAATCTCACTTTTCTAACCTTTCAGCTCCCCAAATCAAGCCAGAACACTCTTAAAGCTCCAGTTTCCACTGGAGTGGGGGTTGGGGGGGAGGGCAGGCCTGGAGCCTTTCCACTGCCCTCTTTCCAAATAGTTATGAAACCACCAACCCAAGGACTCCGGGGTGAGCGGGTTAAAGTCAGGCCCCATAACGGGAAGCCAGCCAAGGAAGATAGCCTTTGACAGAACTATTTTTAGAGAAAGTAGCAAAAATAGCGGATGAGTTGAGGATGGAGTGCAAATTAGAATCCTCGACATAGCTCTCCAGGGAGGGCATGTGAGAGCCCTGCTGAGGACGCACTGCCAGAAATACCAGGACGTGTAAATTAAAACAGGAGACATTGGGGGGCGGGGAGGGGGCGGAGAATCCAGGCCACGGGACAAGTTAGGTGCAAGTGGCAGCTCTGCAGCCGGAGCCCTTAGCAGGGCAGAAGGTACCTGGGGCGCTCAGGCCCTCCCACCTGCCCCCTCCGCACCCCTCCACATCACCCACCCCCGCAAAGACCAGCCCCACAAAAGCAGCAGCCGCCGCAGCGAAGCAAGAGTTCAGCAGTGCACCCCTAGAATCAAACACACATACAAACACACAACACACACACACACACAAAAAATACTAATAATCCAGGATGCAAAGCATACAAAGAACCAGAAAGTAGGAGGAAGCTTTAAGGCACACGAGGGCACCCCCCCAGGCACACACACACACACACACACACACACACACACACATCCCAAAGATGCACACACAGAGGAAAAAAGTGGGAGATGGAGGAAGGCGACTTGATCCTACCTTCTCGGTTTTCAGTTTCTTGATTCGCCTGTGGCTCTCCTCCTCCTCCTCTTCCTTCTTTGCCAACATAGAGTTTCCCAGGAGCCCCGGAGTCCGGGGCACTTTTGCTAACTTCCCCGGCCGCCGGCGCGCCGCCCGCTCGCAGCGCCCCCGCAGTGGAAGGGGCTCGCGCCACCTGCAGCGCTCTTGGCCCCAAAGCCGTAGAGGTGACCCCCGGAGGGGGCCTGGCCGCCGCCGCTGCCATTCTGGTGGCCCTGCAGCAGCTCGTGCTTGTCCTTCCTGGCCTTCCCCGCGTCCTTCTCTCGCTTGGCGCCGCGGCTGCTCTGGCTTTTACCTGGCTTCTCCTCCTTGCTCTCTCCACCGGTGGCCGCCCCGCTGCGGCGGCGTTGGCGGCGTTGGCGGCGGCGGAGGGGCCCGGGCCGGCGCCGTGGCAGTTCGGGGCGCCGCCGCCACCGCCACCGCCGCCGCCGCCGCTCACACTTTGACCCAGCGCTGAATTCATGCCAGTTGCCTCTCCAGGGCGCCCTTGGACTTCCTGCCTCTTGCCCGTGCCGCTGATCTCGGAATCCCATACAAGGCGGTGGAAGGCAGAGATTTATTAGCATCCTTGGAAGTTTTACTCCTTTTCACTTTTGATTTGCTGCTCTCTTTGTGCGGATTCCCCTGGGGAGCTGAGGGCTGCACGGGAGCAAATTTGAGGCCCTCGGCCAGGGCGGCGGGGGCCCCGGCCCCGCTGGAGGCCAGCCCGCCACAATCCTTCGAGGAGTTGCTGCTGCCGCCGCCGCTGCCCGCGCTGCCGCCGCCGCCGCCGCCGCCGCTGCTGCTGGTGGAATTATTCATCTCAAATTTCTGTCTGTCCTTCTCCAAATCAGCGTCCAGATCGATGATTAAATTCCCAACCCCGATTTCCCAATCATCGCCACTGTCATAAGTATCAACGGTATTTGGATCCACACCTTTTCCTGCCGTGGAAATATTCACTGACATCCTGAAGATGAGCTCTCTAGAATAAGAATCCGATGAACTTTCCTTTGGAGATGAGGGGACATTCGTTTAGCTCCGCTGGGCTTTTTTCTCTTTAAAAAAAAAAAAAATCTTCTAATCTTCGTCTTCTTTTTTTTTCCGGCCCCAGCACTTGTGTCCAGGGAGGTTATTACACCCCTTCAGTCCAGGTCCACCTTTTCCTGTGAAGGGGGAAAAGTCGAATATTTCTTGTCTGGGTGTTGCCAGAACAAAAAACGATTAATATTGGGGAGTCGGTAAGGGGGTTACAGGGAAGGATTGGAGAGGTGCTCATGTATTGTCTCCACAGTCCAATATCAGGTTTAAAGGACAATAACCGAGCCCCCCAAACATACCCATGACTGGAAGCATCTTAAAGCCACTAGAAAAGAAAATCCCTTTATCAGCACCACCAGGACAATCACTTTTTAAAAGGCATTAAAATATCTTAGGGGTCTGAATCCAGCCCAGTAAGGTCTTTTTTTAAGGAGTTTTAAGACTTCCCCCTCCCTAGCACATACATATGTGTCAACCCCAGAAAACACAACCTCACCACGCAAGGAGGGACGCGCGGCTCAAATCTCGGACCTAGCTCCTGCAATTTAAACCGCCAGACCCTGGAAGTTCTCTGAAGCTAGTTTCAGAATGATGCTGCTGAATTCTCCTTATTTCTAATTTTACTACTTCTTTTTTACAAATTGTCTGGGCAATCTGGTTTTTGTTCCCGGTAAGGAACAGGGGGTGGGGGTGGGATGCGACCTACAACACCCCTTCTTCCACAAATTCCCCCTTCGTTTCTTTCCCAAGTTTGTATACAATTTCTTTAAATATACATACACATGCCTTTCAAGAACATATCTCACTAGTAAAGACAGTGTGAAATACAAGGTTAAATTAGCTGCCTTTTAAGAAGAAACAAAATCACATCTAAACAATTCTCCAGTATTTCTATGTCAGACTTGCTCAATCTGCTCTGGTGCTACCGGCTCGAGGGAAACTGATTAAGACATACACTTAAGTGACCTGCGCCAGCGTGGCCTCAATGACCGCAAATGAGTGTGTTTGACAAAGATCAGTTAAAACGGTTTTTAAAGGATCAGCCCCTTTTAACAGTTGTCAAGAAAAATAAATAAATATACATACACACACAGAGACGTTGCTTACCTTTAATCCTTTATCATTTTTTTAAAATTAGGCCAGCAAATCAAAATGCCTTTCCCACTCCACTCGGCAAGCAAGCCTGAGCCTCATTTTACTTAAACACCAAATGATCAAGAAGGAAGAAACCAAATAACACATCTCAGCCAGAATAATCACTCGATAACATTATTCCACCTCGCCACCCCACCCCACCCCTCTTTTTTGGCAAACGGATCAGGAGTCCTTTTTCCTTAAAAAAAATGTGTCACTCTACAGCTGGAAGATAATGTTTCACATTCACAACACAAGCACCAAAAGGGTTTTTTTTCCTCTGAACCAGCATCGAGAAGAGTAGTCTTTAAAAAAAAAAAAGTAAAAAAAAAAAATTTTTGAGCGAGGAGAGCGGGCGAGTCTAGAGAAAAAAGATTTTCCCAACTTCTCATTCCGCCTTCAGTCCCAGACTCCAGAGTCACCGTGTGATCAGTAAGTAATGATCCCATGTAGCAAACCTACAGGCGTCCGCTAGTAACAAGACAGAATGTGCTAACATCGGGATAAATTAGTGAAAGGGAAGAAAGAAGAAGAAAGGACTGAAAATCTGGGCTGGATTCCGCCTGTTAGTCGGGAAGTGGCATTTTTCCGCCCGTCCTGACAGATTTGATTTCTTGAACTAACTTAAGAGGAAAGCAGGGGGGGGGGGGGGGAGGCGGGGAGGGGAAGGGAGGCGGGAGAGACGCGGGTGGGGGAGGGGAGGGGGGGGGAGGGGACAGGAGGGAGGAGGGAGGAAGAGGGTGGGACGGGGGGCCGAGCCCCGGCAGGAGAAAGGTGCGGAGGGGGGGGAGGGGGCAGATGATTCAGCGAGCGGACAGACCAGTTCCAACAGCCTTCGCTCGGGGCGGGGGGCGCTGGGCGGGAAATAACGGCGCTTCCAAATGGGTTCAGTCTTGGAAACCTTCAAGAATGCGCTGCTTTCCTGTTTTAGGTGGTATTTTTAAGAAAAAGGAACCGAGTTCCTCGTAAGGGTCCCCGAGGTGGCGAGGAGGGGAGGGGGTGAAGGGGGTAGGGAAATCCGCTGTCGCTCAAGCCAATCAGTCATGCGGTAATTCGATCATTACAGTCAGAAAAAAACTCCCCCCCCGCCCCCACGCTCAGGCGACCTTTTCCAGGACAGTTTTTCCCCATGTATAAGTCGCAGCAAACAGTGCGTCGCCCTTTTATTTATTTTTCTCTCCTGCTCTCGCGCCCACCTTCCTGCACCCCCCCCACATCCCCCGCCCTGCTCCTCCTCCCTCCTGTGTTTAGTCAGATGGCCCCTGGAGCTTGGCTTCGTATTTTTAATTAGCTGGCGTTTGGAAGCTAAAAGCAGTAATGAATTGTTGATGGATTGGAAGTGGAGAGTCAGCTTTGCTGGAAATGTCGAGGCCGGGGGTGGGTGGGGGATGGGCGAGTTAGCGAGGACCAACCATCTAAAAGGAGCGATTTTGTTACAGTGCAAGCCTTTCGCGTCACGTGAGGATCAAAGGGCTCAATTGGTTGTCGTGAGAACAAAAATGGTGACAAGCGTATCAAGAAAATACTGATCTGGTCTTTAAAAAAAAGCTGAAGGTCTCTCCCTCCCCCTGCCCACTTGCTCCCACCCCCACCCCACCCCGCCGCCGCCGCCTTCCCACCGCCCCCTGCAGCGGGCGCAGCCTAAGTTATGAATGTGAAACATTTCTCGTGGATCTAAGATCTCGGAAGTTCGCAAGGAGTGAAATGTAATGAGCACGAGAGCCAAGCAGATGTTTTAAAGAAACACCTTATAAACCTTTCCTCAACTTATCTCCAATTTGTCGGCCCTCCCAAGGGGCCAGGGAAGCCAAAGGGGTGAGGGGAGGCGGAGGGCACCTCAGAGCCTGCTTGGATTTTTGGGGGCCCCCCACCCCTATGTCTTAAACAAAGAAAAACATTTTGCTAGCTCCCAAGTCAGGTCTTGTAATAAATACACCATTGTTAGTATTTGTGGGTTTGTTTGGGTTGAGTGGGACTCCCCCTTAATAGGGTGTTTTGCTGCTTGCTATTTTTTTTAAGGAGATGGAAAAATGGTAATTATAACCATTACATGTAATGGGTGACTATTCCCTTGTTTAATATTAAATTATTGGGCACCAGGATGTGACAAGGAGACAGAAATCGGCTTGTTCTGTCCTTGCCCCCGTTTTTGTTTTTTTTTTTTCCAAGCTCGGTTTGGAAACCGGGTCTCAGCCCAGCAAGGAGGGAGGGAGGGAGGGAGCGGGACGAGGCTAGAGAATGGACACTACAGATCAGGATATGTAACTGTGTCACTTTTTATTCTCCTTGGGGTAGAGCCCCAGAGGTGATTTACTCTAAGTTACCCCGAGTGCCCAGTCAAGCTTAATTTGTGTGAAGTTACAAATGCTTCACCCTCCACTGACTTAAGTCACCCTTCTTGGGTTGTTGTTCTCAATGCAAAAGGCAAACCCTGTAACTAGTTCCTCATTTCAATGCATCAAACTCGCACATTCCCTGCATGAAGGCCCGGCTAAGTGCTAGAGAGAGACACCACGCAACCGTACTTACGGTCTGTATTGGATCGAGTTGACCTTTTCCTTCTAACTGCATTGAATGTGTTTGGTTGCAGCCGCTTTATTTTTGGAAATTACAAGCTCTTCAACAAATTTATTATTAAAGAAGATGGACCTTCAAATGTCACAGACCGTCCTGTGTGTTTTTTTTTAATAAAAGCAAAAAAAAAAATAAAAAGAAAAGAAAAAGGAAAAGAAAAAGAAAAAATCCCCTGGTGCACACACACAAGAAGCTTGTTCTGTAACACTGAAATCAGGACTGAAACACTACACACACTCAGGGGGAGTGGAGCAAAAGGAGCTCTCAGCCTCTATACCTGAAAGGGACTTTTCTTTGTTCCCATTGCCCTTTCGCACTGGGCCAATCGGAGAGCAGCTTTTATGAAACTCGGCGCTCTGATTGGCTAGCTGCTTTCTCTGGGCTACTGTGGGGGTTGAGATATACACACGTATAAAACACAGACAGGGAGCGAGTGGGGGTGTTGGGGGTGGCGGTGGAGACAAAGCGTTTTATTTTCCAACCAGATTGGGGGGTGGGGTGAGGAACCTCCTGCAGTAAACTGGGGAGAGGAGAAGGGGAGAAAAAAAACGTGCCCGTTTCAATTACGACACCATTCACATAAAACCCTTATTTATTAAAACCAATCTCAAACAAGCTGCGAGGAGAGGATGTCGGTAAATACACGTTTGATTGTGTTATCTTGGGGAAATAATGTATGTGATCGCTCGGTGGCAGAGGAAGCCAAATGAGGCACTAGCGCGGCGCGAGGAGAAAGGGGAGGCTGGCGGGGTGGAAATGCCTGGGAGCCTTTTGCTGGCTTCGCTTTCGGTGTGGCAAGGACGCGGCAGTGCGAACTCCCAAGACTGATTTTCTGTGTATTGCAGCCTCTGGCTCTCAACCCCCCCCGCCACTTTGCCCTACTTCCCACACCTCTCTCTCTCTCTCTCTCTCTCTCTCTCTCTCTCTCTCTCTCTCTCTCTCTCTCTCTCTCTCTCTCTCTCTCTCTCCCTCTCTCTCTCCTCTCTCCCTCCCTCTCGCTCCCTCTCTCTTCTCTCCTCTCTCTCTCTCTCTCTCTCCCTCCCTCTTTCTCTCCCTCTCTCTCCCTCTCATCTCTCCTCTCCCTCTCTCTCTCTCCCTCTCTCCTCTCTTTCTCCTCTTCCTCTCTCTCCCTCTCATCTCTCCCTCCCTCTCTCTCCCTCTCTCTCCTCTCTTCCTCTCTCTCCCTCTCTCTCTCCTCTCTCCCTCCCTCTCCCTCCCTCTCTCTCTCTCTTCCTCTCTCTCTCCTCCACTCCCTCTTTCTCCCTCTCTCTCCCTCTCATCTCTCCCTCCCTCTCTCTCCCTCTCTCTCCTCTCTTCCTCTCTCTCCCTCTCTTTCTCCCTCTCTCTCCCTCTCATCTCCCTCCCTCTCTCTCTCTCTCTCTCTCTCCTCTCTCTCTCTCTCTCCCTCTCTCTCTCTCCGCTCCCTCCCTCTCTCTCTCTCTCTCTCTCTCTCTCTCTCTCTCTCTCTCTCTCTCTTCCCCCCCCCATTAAATGAGAAAAATCGATTTGGGGTAAAGGCGGTGGTGGGGAAATAAGTAACCCTTTTGTTTCCAGTCTTCAGGTCTAGGGAAGTGTGAACGCTGGCAAACCACTGAAAAAACCGCTCAAGGGACCCGTGCCCGCCTTCCTGGAATCAGTAACAAATCTTTTCCTACCTGGTGCTAGGCTGTTTTGAGAAAAAATGAAAAGTAAAATAAGGTCTCAACTCAATGGACTAGATTAACACCTCCAGTCAGCCTCTCCCTTTTTCAATCTATTTGTGGTAGATAAATATATTTGGAAGGATTAAACCCCTTAAACAATCTCAATTGGCATTTTAAAGCTAACAGATTTCTTGGGAGAGGTACTGTCAGAGTGCTTTGGAGGTTATACCTCACAATCCACAAAGAATGAAGAAATATTTTAGAATTTACTGTAGTTCAAATGCCAACCACTAAGTTAATGGGACTCTGAGGTCACAGGATAAGAGGTTAGCATGAAATACAAGTTAAGCTTTATACTATAATAGCTAATGGCTAATAAACTTAAGCTAATATACATGAATAAGGTATATATGTATTAAATATGTACATACGTTTTAAACCTTGGAGAACTTTAATTTTTTTCACCCTTGTTTCCTATTACTTTTAGGAGCTTATAATACAGAAAAGTTACAAGCCAAAAGTTGTTCTAATTTTAATTGAAATCACCAGGGTGTGTTTTAAGGAGCCAATACTTCTGGGATTGTAATCTCCACAGAACTGCAATTTAATATGCCTTATTTAATGTGTCTGAGTCAAATGGACATATAAAGTGAATGAATGCTAGCAGAAAATACCTTATGACCTAAATATTCATCGATGCCTTTGTGGATCAATAAAAATATTGATGTCACATGTTCTAAGTAATGACTATTGACTCATGTTTGAGCTTTCAATATATTAGTTCATTTAAAAGAATTGCCAATTAGTTGTTTCACTACCCTAGAAGAAGCGAGATTTGCTGCCA
The DNA here is from genome assembly GCA_021461705.1 of Cryptotis parvus. NCBI lineage: Eukaryota > Metazoa > Chordata > Mammalia > Eulipotyphla > Soricidae > Cryptotis > Cryptotis parvus. The sequence goes on along the minus strand of JAJIBD010006392.1, from coordinate 5,246 downwards.
TAAACAGAAAAAGCCCTTTCCACCCTTTCCTGGGCTATAAAACTGGCAGAGTACATCCTACAATGGTTCTTCGATCTCCCGACATCACATGTACTCAAATCAAACTGTACATTAAAAATAAAATGCGTCAATTAGATATCTGAGAATCACTTATCCTCCAGTTTGCCACTGTCATTTATTTTCTGTTTTTCAGTGTTCAGAGTCTACTCTCACGCATAGCAAAATATACCAGATGCCGATTCTTCTAGGGCTTCCTCAAAGGACCAGGTCACTCTTGAGCCCTTCCCATCCCTCGTGGAGTAATATCTGCATTTCAGGTTTCCAGGGAGCCCATAGTCTCTATCCATTTGGAAAAGTCATCAATGACCTCCTTAAAAATAGGTCTTCAAAAGCCATGGATCAGACAGACTGAAGTTGGGGTAGGATGGACTCTCTCCTCCAGTCTCCCTTGGTAAAAGCAACTTTACAGCATCTACACCATAAAGTCTGCGACCGAAGATTAGGTTTCTTAATACTTAAATAATCTAATCTATCCCTAACTTCCACAACCAATCCTCAATCTTCAACCTATTTTGATGAACCCGCTGGTCAAAGATAAACACTAATGCAGAACTCAATGGCAAATGTAACCACACCTAATCACATGTTTTAATAAAATATTTCCCTGCCATTCCAAAATCTACATATTCCATTTACACCCTACCCCATCACCTGCATTCCTAGTTTTTCCAGTCTCATTTACACAGGAATTGTTGTCTTTGCTTTATAGAATGTTTTGTTAAAGAGACAAATCAAGAGATATCTCAGGATTATCAACTCGTTGATAACTACTACTTAGACAAATCAGAGATATTTGGCTCACAAAACTAGGAGAGTTTACTACATGTTAGAGAAGATAAAAAGATTTTCTCATCAGTCTAACAGTGAACACTCTAGCTATGTCTTAATACCAATATGCACACATTTGCTATTATCAATACATATCAAATACTATGTACATTTCAAAATCTTCCATTTTAGGGCTCATCAGTTGTGGTAAAGGGGGTGTAGAGATGTGGAAATGAGCCCAGGAAGAATGGTGGTTTGGGAAGAGTGCAGGAATATACACAAGGAAGAAAGAGAGGGCCGAAAAGATAGTTCAGTGGATAGAGCTCTTGACTTGCATGTGGCTGACCCAGGTGAATCCCTAGTGATCCCTGGGGCCAGAAGCGATAGTCCGGCGGGTACGGCTTTTGCCTTGCATGCAGTCAACCTGGGTTCGATCCCGGGCATCCCATATGGTCCCCACGCAGGTGCCAGGAATAATTCCTGAGCACAGAGCCAGGAGTAACCTTGAGCATCCCTGGGTGTGACCCAAAAGAAAAAAAAAAAAAAAAAAAGTGATCACTGAGTGCTAATCCAGGAGTAAGCCCTTTGCATATCCAGTTGTCAAAAACCCCCCACCCAAAAAAGAATGACATCCTCTGACAAAGCTCAAAGACCTTTGCAAAAAATACAGAAGATTATGAAATGATTAGAAATCTTAGCAAAAGAGTTTTGCTCCCTTTCAAGGGCAGAAAGATGAGTTCTGAGGAGACCAGGAGCTTTGAATATAAGCAGATAAACACAGGGCCGGAGCAATAGCCCAGCGGGTAGGGCATTTGCCTTGCATGCGGCCGGCCTGTGCTGGCCCAGGTTCGATCCCATCATCCCATATGGTCCCCCAAACACCGCCAGGAGTAATTCCTGAGTGCAGAGCCAGGAGTAACCCCTGAGCATCGCCGGGTGTGACCCAAAAAGAAAAAAATAATAAGCAGATAAACACAGAGGAGTTGGGTGCCTTCTGACTTGTGGTCTTATTAATAAGAATGACAAAGCAGGGTTTGAAGAGATAGTGCAGTAGGCGGGTAAGGTGCTTGCCCTCTGCACAGCCCAGAATGATTCCATGTACGCCATATGGTCCTCTGAGCCCTGCCAGGAGTGATCCCTAAGCATAGTCAGGAATAACAAAAAAGATCACAAATCATATCTCTTTTTTGTTTGCTTGTTTATTTAGGAGGAAGTCTATACTTGGGCCTAATATTTCCTCATCTAAACCAGCATTGGCACTGAAATCAACTCCAGACCAACAGGTGGAAAGAGGAAAGGGGAAAGGGGGGCATGGGGAGGGGGCAGGGGCATGGGGAGGGCACAGTAGAAACAAACATAAAAAATAAAATCGACCTGGACTAGATACTCTGAAGGCAAGGAATTTGACTTAAACATAATGCAAATCTTTCTGGCTACTAAAGCAGCAAGAGAAAGATTCTTATCTGCCTGGAATTGCTGATGAACACTTCTGCCTCTGGGCGAAGGCAGGTGACCTGACCTGGGTTTCTAGGGATTGCAGAATGGGTGATTTATTAAACACAAACATCCAAGGACATCACTTGTTTCTCAATGGCTTAATAGCTCTTACTTCCTAGCTACTAAAGACCTTCCAGGGAAAATTCTCTGCCTTTCCACACATGAGTACTAAGTTTCTATGTTTTTTCATTGTTGTTTTTAACAATATACATCTCTGGAAAACTCACCAAAAAGAGGTGGTGTTTTGGAGCAGTCAGTTGACCTTTGTTGGCAATTTGCTGCAATATTCAATGGAAAGAGGGCGCTTACAAATGAACAATGCGATTCCCATAGTTAAGGAGTCCAGGAAGAAAGACTTGGGTCAGAGAAACACTATAAGGGTAAAGGCCCTTGCCTTGCATGTAGTCAATCGGGTTCAGTTCCCAGCAACACATGACCACCAGGTCCCCTGGAAGTGGTTAAGAGATGATAGTAACCTCCCCAAACATTGCTGGGGTGGTCGGAAACAAACAAACTAACAGCACACATATCCTGATGGTGTCTGGCACACCACTGATGACTTGTGAACACTCCTCCCAATGAATGATTGTTACTGTGGACATGGACACATACTGTCTCACTTTTCAGCACACTTCTAAACCCTCTCTCTTGCTGGTGTTTGTGACACAATTAGATTAGCTAAAGTTCATGGAAAGGATATAAAGCAAGAATTCCCTGGTCTGACTTCAGACTACTCTGAATTTTAATCAAAGAAATGGAAAAAGGAGGAGATACTTCTCCCCAGGCTTGAAAATATTCTTCCATTCCTTCTCCAGATGTTTAATCTTAAATTCAGTAGAAAAAGGAGGTTTTGCATTTTGCCCTTGTAAATGTTGCGAGTCTAGAGAACTGAGTAAAATACTACAAAACCCCATTTTTGTGTGTCTACTCACACCGAGAGAACTGCAATGTAGGTCAGTGTTAAGTGTCTGAAATCTTACCTCTGCTTGGCCTCAGCTCTTGTGCTGTGGTGTGCACCACTATATCTGATGCCCAAGGGAGAGCTGCAGATCAGTTAGCAAAGCACGGCAATTTATACTGCATGTAATGAAACCATTTCTGGAAAAGGATTTTTCTTTTATGCCAGTGGAGATTTGGGTGCAAGAAGAAGATCAAAACACAAGCTACTTTAAAAAAAAAAACTACTTATTGAGATTGCTGTTGCTGGTTTTATTACAATATGTATTTTACAGATTTAGGTAATAGCCCTGATTTTTCAAATCGACCTCTGTTTAGACACGTTTCACTTTGGGCTGTTTCTTGTCTGCGAAATTACAGTCATTTGCACGTTATTACAGTGAGTAGGAGACAGATTGTGTTTAGTGTGGGGTGGGGGAAGGGTTATTATGGGAAGTGATCTGCTATGGTCAGCACATACTTTCAGCCTGAAGAAAATTGCTTCTGAATGGCTGCTCTGTTAGCTAGCCAAGGAATGGTCACTGGAAGAGACTGCAAAGTACTTCTGCTTAATCTGCATTATAGAATAATTCTCATTTCAGAAAGATGGCCTGTGGAAAGAATGATTTTAAAACTAAAACTTAAAATGGATGGGTAAAATGCTGTTACTGATCTAGAATTTAAACTGTATAGGTACAATGTTGTCACTGCTCTATTTGAATGTTTAATAACAACATGAAGTACAGCATGAAACACACTTCTATCAAATAGGAAGGCTCAAAGGAAGCAGGCTACCCCACTTTTCTTTCTTCCTAGCCTTTTCTCTGGTCCCCTTTTGTCACTGGAAAAAATCCCCAAGACTTAATGCTAGAGGACTTTATTTATTTATTCATTTATTTATTGCTTTTTTGGGTCATGCCCAGCAATGCTCAGGGGTTACTCCTGGCTCTGCACTCAGGAATTATTCCTAGTGGTGCTTGGGGGACCATATGGGATGCCAGGTGGGCCTCGTGCAAGGCAAACACCCTACATGCTGAACTATCGCTCTGGTCCCATGGGACTTTTATGTAATTACAAAAACTGTGGGAGAGTAATACCAAATCCACTGATAAATGTCTAACTACCTCCCCCCCCATGCTTGTCTATGATGGGGGCAGGGTAGTGGGGCGGATCCAAATGCAATTTTTCTCTGGAAAACAGCAGAATCTTATTTAGTTACTTTTAATGTTTTGGTGCTGAGGATCAAACCTCATATACACAAGGCAAGTGTTCTAGCACTGAAGCACTTTCACAGACACAACTGCCTGAGTGCAGAGCCAGGGGTTACTCCTGGCTCTGCACTCAGGAATACTCCTGGCGGTGCTCAGGGGACCATATGGGATGCGGGGATCGAACCCAGGCCGTAACAGGCCGGCTGCGTGCAAGGCAAATGCCCTACCCCGCTGGGCTATCGCTCCGGCCCAAGGCAAGCACTTTAGCCATGCATGGTACTAACCACTGTACAATGGCTACACCCCCTTGGTGCAAGAATTTAAGGACATTTCTCCCCCACACTTCCTGGACTACTTCTATATGTGCATATTTCACAAAATCAGCAGATTAATAAAGCAAAGATGGTTATCAGGGGTGGTAACCACTGTCTAATTTGTAATTTAAATCAAATATGAATCTCTGAGGAAGTAACGTGCTTGACTAGGAAAAATCAGAAGACTAAAGTTTATTTTAAAAAAAAAGTAAGAGGACCATTATACTCTGCTCCCTGTAGCTGCTGAATATCACTTTGTTATGAACAACTGTGCCTCTTTTGTTTTCAAAACAAGCTTTCTACAAAGGATGAATCACTACAATCATTTGGAGAATATGCAATAAACAACAGAAAGCCAGAAAGTTGTTTTTGCTGTTTTCTCAGTGGAATATTTCCTCCCCATCTTCTCACTGCTCAGCTGAGCCTCAGTTCATCAGCCAATCATCATTATGAAAATGTG